>JADANM010006098.1:7950684-7966654 GCA_026213755.1 Eurema hecabe
TAGTATTATAGTCTATTTTAATGATTTAAAATTATATGTTTAAACCGGCGCTAAATTTAGAATAATCCGTATCAATGGAAAATGATCTCTTGGGCTTAACGAAACAAAATGGAATTATATTAACTTATACAGCGAACTTTTGTGTAAAAATATTATTCAAGGCTCGGGGTTATCAAAAACAAGTTGGTGGAAACTTCCCAGAAGGCTTATCCCAACATTAGTATTCGAAAAGTTTTAAGGAAAACATCCGAGCAGGCACCACGTGTACGTCATATGTGTTATATTATTATATTTATATCTACTTTTATAATATAAAAACGAAGAAGAAGTAAACTGTTTAATGATCGCTGAAGTACAAGGATTGTTTCAATGCAAGAAAAAATCTACTACCTAATTTCTGGAATGTATTTTTTGGATCCGATAAATAAATAGCAATAAATTTAACCTAAACTTCCTTGTATCATAGATATAAAAATGCGTAGATCGTTGAATGATTCATATAAATATTCACACAGCATGTAATTATGTCGTCAAATGTCGGAAACGGGCGGCGCTACCCCGGCGACTTCCTAAACGACACTGGAAATTACATATCACATAAAAAACATTGTTAACGCTTTTCACTTGATAAATGTTTTTGACGATGAATAGAATTTATTGTTTTTTTATAAAAAGTGGGTGAAGATTTTCGTTTTTACTTGTTTGTAGTTACAATACATTAATAACTACAGTTCTATAATATTTAAATTTTGTAAATTACCATGTGCCAACCAACGTACAATAAAAATGTCACGATAAAGGTGACATGCTATCCTATTTGTAAAATTAATTCTCTACTTATGGGAGCAAATGATAATTATTACTATGCACCAGACATTTCATGATATTGTACCTAACCGGAAAATAATTAAACATAACTGCTTCCTACTTCAAATAAATGCGTTGGCTTCACAGGGCATATTTTATTCGCGTTTAAGGAAACCTTTTGGTCGACAAAATTAATTTTAAACATCTAGGTAAATTGTCGAGTTTTCCTGCGCGGAACACTTCAAAAGCGAAATGCAATCTTAACCCGGGACTGTGTTCGATTATGTTCTATGTGTCGATGGCACTAAGGGTGAGATTTGTATGTGAGTTCGTGCAAAGACACTGTTGTAAGTGGATGGTCTGGGTAAATATCATTATGGTCAACCCACAACAGCACTCAGACTGAGGTTTTAGCCACTTCGCTCGCTCTTATATTTAATACGTTTTATCAAATATAGTAGATCATCTCCGTTTGTGCGATTCTTTTCATTTTCCCATTTTATTGACACATGTGGGTTTGTACGTTTAAAATTAGCACAGTATTGAACACATGCCTATGCTTATATAATTATGTCTAAATAATTCTTAAAATCCGTTTGCCAATTTACAAATGATTGACTAATAATTCACAAGGAATTAGTCTCTTTGGAAAATTATACTCAACTCTTAAAAAATTGTAAGTAATTCTAATTTACAATTTTAACTTGTTTATTATAATTTCAGTTTATACACGTTAGTGTAGAAAATAGCTTATTTAAATGAATCATGAAAACTAGTAGTAGTTTTGCTAATGCTAAAATTTTGTGACGTCATGTGTCAATGTGGTAAAAACGTATAAGATATTTCAAAGAACATCATATTTCAATTATATCACGATACTAAACTTTTTCCCAAAAAATAAGTACAACAGTATTTAACACGTTATTTTAAGACCAGCAAGTTCTCGTTAACGAGACCTATGTCTAAATCGTAAAACTAGATATATAGCTTACAATACGAACATTAAAATATTACCATATACCGACATGATCAATTTGGAATCACGGGTTCATGCACTGAAGGTAATCGGATTTAAACGAGGCCAATCAAATCATCCTATTCCGATATAATCCAAATATTAGTTAATGCATGATGCCTGATCTAACTGGTATATTAATTTTAATTATATTGTAACATGTTATTAGGAACATTATTTTTTGACATCACGGAATATAGAATTCTGTACTGACATTTCGTTTGCTAAAATTTTGTTCCATCATTGAAACTTATAGGAGAATATTAAATATTTAATTCTGAGAATGCATATAATGGGTATGGATAAGTATCCTACAAAATTGTAATTTTACTTTAGTTTGTGTTTATGATATTTAATGGAAATAAGCTTTATTTGTTTCGTTGACTAAAGAAGGTAATTCTCAAAAAATTAATTAGTTTATTATCACCTACTATCACTACCTCCACCCAAAAATTCCAACTTTGCAATTACGGGAAAAAGGAAAAGATCTATGATAAAAGAGTTAAAGGATGTAATCACTCATTGAAATACAATGACATCTCTAGCAAAATATCATTACTTTACGCCGGTTCCCTTCGTTAAGGTAGAAGTGAAGAGTGTTACAAAAAAATACAAAAACTGCCATATTAGAAATTAATATTAATCGTAATGCATCGAACTGCAATCCGTATGCAATTTCATACAATATATACAAGACTATCGGGTGTCTACAAACATTCGCAAGGGTGCGCGGTGATTCATCAATTGGCTCCCTTAATGACGTCATTACTGGTGAACCCATCCCGTAGGTGCGTGCCGCTATTTATCATTCACTGTTCATAGAGGTAGGATTTGTCTGTAGGACTGTGATTACTAATTATGTGAAGGTACTGATTTATAGGTTTATGAACTCAGTTTAAGGGAGTGTAGTGAGATCTGAACGTACTAAAGTGGCTTTAAAAATATTCTATTAATAGAAATTTTCGAGTGTCATAAATAATTCCTAAACCTAAGAATTAACCATTAGTGAATTAGGTTTAACAAGAAAGAATCCGTAACGCACACCTTATTTAATAAAAAGTTATCGGTCCTATTTGAATATCTGCCAACCAGTATATTTTGAGTAAAACGAAACCCAACAATTTTTTTACATATTATATATAACTAAATGAAATTGACCTTCTTTTTACGGGCTTCTACCTGTAAGATAAATAAACAAAACAGCAAATGAAAGAGGACTTAAGTTCAAAATAGTAATTGACTAATATCATAAGGTGGGACTTAATCACACCAGTAGATATATTATTTACAACGACGGGAAAGAGGGAAGATCCCCTACGTAAAATATAATCTATTCGCCAATTTATCTATAAGAGGTATTTCTTGCATTCTTAATTACGAAAAGCGAATTATTAAAATATGTACAATTTTGTTACACGCTAAGTTTACGTTCTGGGTAACATTGGGCAATATTGGTATAAAATCATATTTGATCTCCAGCGTCAGAGATCAGAGATCATTTCATCCTAATCCTTTCAGTAGTTTTTATGTGACAGAATAATAATACATACGACCGGTGATAATGCGCTGAGATCCGAATTGAGAACCGTACTTATAATTATTATTCAACACTTTGCATATTTACACCTTTTTCACATCGCACCCTGGTAAACAGCCAGACAATTGTTCGAATAGTCAGGCATCCTCTCTTTGATATGTTTCCAGAAGAAATTAATGTATGTGTTATCTTCATTCATTTAAATATCCTCACAAATATTAGCATATATATGTATTAAATGAATAAAGACAACTTTACCGTGTACTTAATAAAACATTGTAAAGCATGCCAGCGACCGTGCTTACAAAATATATGTCAACAGTTTCATACAAACATAATTAAATAAATTAAAACTATTTGTTATGTCTGCCCGATGTGATAATTCCTGTCGAACGATACTAATGTGTTTAATTAGCACCACAAATTCGATTTCAACAAACAATCGAGTTTTATTTATTTTATAACTTCCATCCATGCGCTTGGGAATTATATTTAATTATTAATTTAAATGCATTGGCTACTAATTAGCGAATATTGATAAATGATAACAATAAGTGTGTTTATTATCCAATCCAATGTTCGAAACGAATCCTAAACTAATATAACCTAAATAAAACTTCATAAAAAAGCAATTAGCATGAGGAATTTGCATATTTTTCTTATATAGGCCGTATACATATTACATTTACATTTACATTTTACCGGGGGTAGGTCTCTTTCGCAGGAGACCGACTGGGTGGGTACCCCCACAGTGCCAGACATTCTACCGCCTGAACAGTGACGTGAAAATGTCACTGTGCTCCGGTCTGAAGGGCACTGTAGCCAGCGAAATTACTGGGCTAATGAGTCTTAACATCTGACGACTCAACGTGGGGAGCGTCGGTGTAGTGCACCCCTGGCCGGAGCAAAGTTCCGGGTAGCACTGCATTGGCTATGGGCTGGCGTTACTCTTACCATCAGGAGTGCGTCCAGCTCGTCTCCCCTCTTCATGTTATAAAAAAAAAAAAAAAATACATCTATATTATGTTGTAATTATTTGCAGTTGGAAGAGTAATTTGTTGTAAAACTAAATATATCATATAAACCGTTTCATATTATGCATAGGTATAGGTTTTAGCATCAATGACGCGTTCTGGAGAAAGAGAGAAAATGTGCCTTGAAAAACAGACAATGGTTTGATGTCACTTAAACCGTATTGGAATACAAAACTTTGGAGGAATAATAACGCTTTACTGTATATAATATGTATTATGTATATATGACATATATTTAAAGTAAGTTGTTAACCAGAAATATTTTTAAAGGAAACGTGGAACGTAATTAAAAGCTTTTTCCTAAAGCCACGCCAATAACTCGTGTGTACTAAATTTTTTACTCAAAACTGCTTCATTATAACTCAAACGTGACACAGTTTTTGAACGAATATTTCTTACGTTTAATGGAGACTTAGACATATTTTCACGGAATATTTATGCCTAGTTTTAAAAGCTCTTTATTCGAATATTAACACGAACCATTGCAAGACTTGAAGCGTTTTTGACCTGAAATACTTAGCGTTATACAGACTCAATGTATGACCTACTAGGAATATGAAATACGTTTTGTTTAATATAAAAGAGCTCCGGCTTTTCAATATAAAATTGTGCTAAAACTCTTGAACTAAACGTGTGGGATTAATGTTAAATTTAATTTCTAAAATTTGCTTTAGAATAAAATCTAAAATCTGTTGAAAAAATACGAAGGTATATTTATTTCAAGAGTTATAAATTTATAATTATTAGGTGTTTTTTATAATTTAAATATATTCTCCGTAAAATACAAATCATGTTGGTATATTTTACCTATGCAAGCCTTAAATAAAAAGTAATCATTTGAACAATACCAATTATTATATTAAAAAATGGAAATATTTACAATTAACGAACATGTTACATAATTTGTTTTCGATTTAAAAACATCCTGCTCATTTATAAATTCGACCCGTAGCTGGTCATTGAACCGGAAGCCCCGTTGAAATTTTCATAAACGACCACCCTCTTGTAATTAGTGATAATCAAAAAGAATTTCGCAGCTTTCCTCACAATTTTAACGAGTCAAAGTTTCGCGTGAACAATTTGTAGGCGCCATGACGATTACAGATTCTTTTGATTCATTAGAAGGTGTAATTTGAAATTATTGCCTTTTCTAACTTGAAACGTTTAAGGCTTAATAACTCTATAGCCCAGAAATGGGGTAGCGCTAGCCTACTGACGACAGCTCATTAATATATAATATTCATTTAAGTTATTTTTATATATTTACATTTAAGGAATTATACAGAATGCTGTATAATTCCTTAAATGTAATGTACAAAAATATCAAATTGACTTACAAATAATCTTATTTTAAAATATACGTACGTTTACTTCATTTAATAATAGTTCAAATGAATTCGTTTATTTCTATATATTTTGGAGAGTACATTTTTATGTATAGATTTTTACCCGTAACCACCTGTTCGGAAATCCGAAGCAACCCACCAGCATTAAATTGTCATTAAGTAAAAGCTCAGTTGGGTCAGCGGCAGAAGCTATTTAATTAAAACGCAGCTGACTTCCTAAAATTGAGATATATCGTGTTTTGTGTCCACTTTATTTTAATCTGCACTTAGAAACCCCTAACGGCTTCTTAAGAGAGGTGGTTCCTTGGAAATTGGATTGTTTCTTGCATTAGATGCAATTGTGTCGACAATGTTAATTAATGCGTACAAATAACAATTTAATGGTAGAAATATAATCGTATGTATAAGTTTTTCATAAATTTACAAAGTAAAAAAACAATTCTAATGTACTTTATTATGGTGCCTTGTATGTTTTTTTGTTGACTTAATAGTAAGAATTCTAATATTATAGCTAAATACATATATATAGATACTTAACTCAAATAATTTCAAATTCATAAAGGTAAAATGTCAGTAACGTTCAAAGACTACCATATTCAAATTCATTTAACAAGCAAACACATTTGAAATAGCATCGGAAAGTGAGCACGCACGAACGTAACATTGATAAATGAGGTAAATTCAATAATTCGCTATACCTTCCACTTAACCGTAAACATAATCAGATTGCCATATTCGCTCCGCAAATACGAATATTGAGCGGGAGTTGTCAAATCGATGTTTAATTAACTCATTGCTTGATTCCTGTCGAGATCAAAGTCATCGGGCCAGGCGAGCTCCTCGGGGGAAGTGGCGCGATTTAAAACGATAACGTTTATTTTATGTCTGTTTAGGTTTCATGTTTATACAGTTTTGAAATCCAAATATTGTTATGTATGAGATAAAGCGTTAAAAATATAACAGATGTTTTTTAAGTTCGATCTCACGTTACTTAATATACAACTTCAATTAATATGAAAACCAAATTTCAGTAAATTGGTTTCTTAATATGTTTACGTTGATACTATATTAATTTTGTACGGTTTCTTTTTTGGTTATTTTGTTTGGAAAGCATTTCATTTATTGACGTCATTTATTTTGACGATGTAATATTATATTAATATTATTACATAGTAATGCTAGAGTTATTGGTAACAATTGTACATCTGAGACAATGAACAAATTACTCCAATTTACTAAGAATTTCATCACGACCTCCTTGCATATTTGTTCAATTAACGCGTAATGAAACGTTAAGGGCTCATTAGATTTAATGTCCGTATTAATTACCTTTATAGCTCCTGTAAGTGATTGTCGATGGCATTGTATCCTCTATCTTGCTTTCCTGTTTGTTCTTTGGTAGATAAATTGTTTAATTACGGAAGTCGGTGTTCTGTTGGCTCGGACAACGTAGAACGATGCTTCTTTTTAATCAACTGTAAGGTAAATTTCTATATTTTGTGCGTAGTGCGTGTGTATATTGGATTAATAATATGTAACGCATTCCGTAACTATCATTCACTTTATTTTCCAAGCTATTGAAAATTTAAGAAAATGAACGTCGTTCCACTCTGAAATAACAAGATAAAGTATAACTAACAAGCTATAAAAATATATAACTAACGCATCAGGACAGAACAAATGATTTTAAATTAAACAATCATGGCATGTTGGTCGTGAAGAGTTCAAATGATAACTTTTGTCATCCTCTTATCGTGTGCATTACGTCCTTTTCATATTTAAATATTAAATAAATTCATATAGATACTACAAATCATATTGCTGTTAAAATTAAACTATAATCAATTCACGAATTAGTATGATTTAACATTAAAATTGTCACCGTGCCTTTTAATAAAGCAAAAACGATCTTCATTAAGTTTTCGCAATACAAATTTTATACAGAAATAAAAAGTTGTTTACAAAGAAAATGGACTAAAGGAAAGCTCTAGAACATTACTCGGCGATTTTATTTAGTGTTGATAAAACTTGCAAGCTGCAATTTAACTTTATAATCAAAGATTCCGGACGCCTGACGAGGACACAAACAACGTGATTAAAAATACTGGACCCGTTTATTTACTTCGTGTGCTAATGAAATAAACGTCCTTCACTTATTAAAAAAAGTACCTAGTTGTTATTAGGTGAAAATATATGACAACTTCCTTACTAAATAATATTGCAAAGTAAGAAAGTAATAACTAATAATGTGTTAGTTATAAGATTTCATAAGATATTAAATATTATAAATGTATTTTATACAAAAAAGTCACGTTTGTTAGATAAACGTAATCAAACAATACAAAAAATACTAAATAACTTCTTTAAAAATCTTTTATCGAATTTCATTCTGCTTGTAAGGTATTCCCGACGCATTACTATGTGCTATCCACACACATACAATACCCTTAAAGGTGGAGCACCTTCAGTAAACACAGAAATTCCTCAGTTAAGTCAGTGTTCATTAGAATCGGCAGCAAGTCTATTTCACCAACAGATGGCAGCACAATCAATTACTCCAGCAGCGCAATTTGCGAAGCGATCGCCTGTGAAATCTACTCAAATGAATAAAACTATCTGGAACTGCTCGCTCCGATGCGTCGAATACTTGTGGCCAACTGATTCCGGTAGAATGAACTAAATTAGTTGTGTCGCGAAAAATGTCTGCTCACTATTTCGTTTGATTGAACACGTAAAAAGTATTGATGAGCAAAGTTGTAGAGTCGCTAGAAGGAGTTTTGATTGATAATGAGGTAAGATTAGTTTATGCTTTCGTGTTTTATGTAGGTAAGGTAACATTCAAAATTATTCTCAAAACGAAAAAAAAGCATAAAACAAGAAGGAATCCCGAATATTAATATGGGTATTCAATATTAAGAAACCATATTGTACCTTAAATTGATCTAACTAACTAACTTCGTATATAAAAACATATGAACATTTCCAACAAAGCTTTGTTCAAATTGAAAAGCTAAGAGTTTAGTTTGTGACCGTCCTAAAACACGTGATTACAAAAGTACACAATATAATTCCACATGTCGGCCACAATCGAGATAATAAATAATTAAAAAGCAATCACGAACACCTTTCAAACGGCCTACGGCTAATACGGGCATTATTCCCTTAATCAGGTTCGTTGCGGGTGGGACCGAGTTGTGAGCGAGTGTTGGGAAAAATATTAATTATATATGAAATCACTACTTGACATTGCAAGTACTCGAAAACATAAGGCGAAAACTCTAAAATTAAATTTCTATTGCTTGTTAAGTATAAAGATAATAAGGAAAATCTACAAAAAAGTCCTTTGTATAATTAAATTTGTATTTTGTTTTGTTTAATCTTACTAAAAAGACTATTAAAATAACCAAAAAAAATCTTAGTTTTTCGAAGTCCACGGACCAGCGGTCTCTACGCTTATGTCTCCATATGCGCCTTCAAAAAAGTATTAAATAACCATATGTTTATTTAGTTCAATTAAAAACCGCGAGAACTAGCAACAGACATTAATCCTAATTGGATAGAGACTCCAGAGGCGCGGCAAACGTAATTGAAACACCGGTATCGTTTAGTGTATTATGTAAAAATGCCGTTAATACATCTATTTCCTTTATTTTCCGCTCAAATACACCGCCAAGAGGCCTTGAGATGAGGTTTCTTTGTTTTAAGCTGAAAATTACGATCAGATATAAAAATAATAGGTATATAAATGAATGATAATGTTTTTGGAAAGTTGCTTATGTTAATAATATAGGGCATTTACACAATAATAAGCAACTGAGGATGTCTTAGAAATTATCATGACTCCAAATTCCAACGCCTAACTAATCACTCTGTATGAAGAAAAAAATGTACCGTATTTGTATTGTTATAAACTTTGCCTAGTTATTGGTTATATTACCTATCTATTATGAAGTAATCTGAGATATATGACCTAAAATCTTGTTGTATGTAAAAGTTCTGAGTAAATTGATAATAAATTTTTCGACCATCTTATTGATCCTGTTGATAACATTCTGCTTGTCTGTTAAACAGAAATTTTTGACTTAAGTCTCTCGAATAGTTACAAAATTGAGTTCAGTTAGCGAACTCAACAAGTCCTATAATTGTGTTAGCCACTCGGCATCGCAATATCCGTTAATATAATATACAAGTCAATTAGTTCCCCCGGTTCTAAGGGGCGATCTTATAATCGAGCTGTTACAATGAACGTGTATGGAATCGCATGAGCATTTTACCTTTGTGTTATAATATGTGTTATACTTTAATAGTATTTGATCACACGTACAATCGTATTATTTTAAAACCAAAAAAGTAGTAATTTTGTAATATTATCATTATCAACTATATTAAAGAAAACGTTTTCTAATAACGTTAACGTTGCTTATAAGGAGGTGTGCAAATTTTTTAAGTGCGTATCAACATTACTAATAAAGGTATTGTATAAATTTGGATGTCACTCAGGGCTATAGCTTTTGTAAAATCAGTATTAAGTATGTAAGTATCCCTTCTGTACAATATCCTTGTGAATAAATATTCGTTTTTTCCTTCATAAGAACTCCCTGGTGGTAGTCTATAGGAGCCTCATTACGAAACTCAATGTCTTGTTTGAATTTTTTAATAAAAACACGCAATCCCTAGCGATAATTCAACTGCCTTCGTTTATCAAGTGAAATTCCCGTCGGATTTAATTTGTCGCATATTTACATATTAAATGAACGGCTTTACTGGCGCGGTGTTACGGCTCTAAACCGCTCTAATCCGGCTTAATCCAGTTTTATCCATCATTGAGAGACTTGATTCTCGATCGGGTACAGTTTGCATGTTATTCTCTGTAAGACGTTAATAGTTCGAACAAGGCGAGATTAGTTCAGGTTCTGAATATAATCTTGGAAGGTTTTGTTTGTTTTTAGCTAGTAAAATTCCTTTAATTAGTATTGGAAAAAGAGTATTAGTATTAGCTATTATTAAAAATATGAGCAGAATTTTTTTAATTTATTTTATCGCTTAAATATCCATATAAATTCATACTTAACGTTTTTATACGTAATACGACGCGCGTGTAGATAGTACGTCTACGATCAGAGTACGATTAAAGTGCTAAGTATATACTCCTTTATGCCACACAAAGATTGTATAGAGTATACTACGATGATGTGATTTTTTTTTTATTTATCCAATCCTATTCAATAATAACAAACAACCGAATTTTTCTTTCATATATTTATAGCATAGGAAACATCAGCTTATAATACTAACCCAAAAAAAAATGAGAAATATAAGTCATTACATTAAACTTAATTCTCTTATTAAGTTATCACGGCTTTACTTAAAGCCACAACTGGCGAAGTACCTTCAGAGAAATGCTTCTATAACCGAAGAAGTTTTATTAAATAGACCTTCACGGAGTAAAATTTACACTCGAACTTTCGTCTTCTTAATCTTCTTTATATTTAAAGTGCACTGTATTATAAGGATGTAAGTATTTAAGTAAGCATACGATTTCTTTTATATAATGTTTTACATTTTTTGTGCTTCACCTTATATATCGTATACCAGTTTTCACTCGCAGAATTGTTCAATTAATTAAACATGGGAAATAAAAAGTAGGCCATAATTTACAATAACAATAATAACACGTATTAAGTAAATGGTAACTTTTAATATCATGAACATAAAAATATTTTAATTTTCAACCTTTATTGTGGTAGGCTTGACAAATATATTCAAATCTACACAATTCCGAAATAATCGAATAAAATATTCAGTAATATCAACTACAACAATATTATATATTAATTAAAAATTCTAATCGGTGTTATAAGTGTCTTAAAAGAGGTCAAAATATTCTTATCAATTTTCAGAATACACGACACCAATTTAACCGATGAAATATTTAAGTGCTAAGATGATTAGATTCATATGAAATGATTTGTCAATACATATACTTTTGTTGTCATTTGTACAATAATATATTCGTAGGGTAAATCATAGCAAGACAATAATATTATTATCATTACAAGTCAACCTCTCTCGTGAGACAAGTGGGAAAGTGATAATCGTATTGCGACCCTATTATGATCGTTCTCTTATAATTATAAAGGTGGATGTGGACTATGCACCCATTTATATTTTAGTGACATCTAAAAAAACCTTTACAATATTATTTCCAGTCCACGGATGTATGTACTTTAATTCGTAAGATATCACTTGAAATTTGGTAATTTCAATCATGTTAATTATATGTAACAATCGATAGACTAACAATTTTTGATTGCTACTTTATTTATTAAGCAACATTATTAGCAGCATTCTCAAGTAATTTCAAAAATAAGTTATGAACTTAAGTAGACGTGATAGAACGTATGAAAAAAAACACTTATGATATTTTTAATAGAAAACAATTTAAGTACTTAAAAGGGAGTTCAACGATTCCGCGGACACTAAATAACATAAAAACAATCATATATAAAATGCCCCATAAAAATAATATTTTTACATAACTTCAGTCAAAGTGTGTGTCAAGCCTACAGCTCGCCAAGTTCCAATTCGCTTCCCGACCCATCAACTACCCAGTTTCAATTAAACTTTAACCAAGCGCTTGTAAACAAAACTATTGTCTACAACACAGATCGAATCACTTCTTACTTCTTGGGAATAGAGTATATTTTGCGTTGGCACAGGACACATTATTGAGCGATTCTGTATCGTCAATAGCAATATAATTTTCTAAGATAATAATCATGCGTTGGCGGTTGTTTTCCTTTGAATTTCGTGAGCCTTTATAACAATGTTGTACACAGTGTATGTATTTTACGTAAACGTTTTATTTTTGAAGAATTATTATTAGATACTGATTTTTTATTACCTATATTCCGTCTTATTCAAGTTGTTTCATGATGTTTGCCAATGGGATATAATATTTTAAGTTTTATTTTACAGTTAATATTTCTTAACATTTTTTTGTAGGTACGTATAAAAATAAAATGCAAATAAATATATGGTAATAAAAAACCTTGTCGGGTATTTTTATTATTACTTCAATGTTCTAACTTTAGTTGTAGCAAATTTTATTATTCATAAGCTTTTGTGATTATGTCGTTAATTATTCGAATGAGTGTCTAAATCATAATACCCATTATGTAGCGTAAAAATAACATCTAATAATATAATTAATTAAATTAATGTATATTTAAATTATATTTAATTGGTAGCTCTATCGAAAAACAAATTCGAAGTTTATCAGGAAGAATAAATTATCCACTTGGAGGAAAATAAAATTCTGCGTAATAAAAGAAATAAAAGGAAAACTTTTTGGGAATCTTCATCCAATAAATTAATATTGAAGACATTACGAAATAAGAGATGTGGAGTGTCTGTTCTCAAATGTTTGGTGACTTAGCAACGTTTGATCTTACAGCGATCGCGATGCTGGGCCAGGAAGTGTTTTATTTAAGTGGAATTTATTTTTCGTGGTAAACAATTGAGTAAGAGAATTCCAGGGTGATATTCGCGGGTGCTTTTCGTAGCTGAGGCTGACAAGGATTTAGTTTTCTTCTGGTTTTACTCGGTTTAAAAAGAAAATACTCAGGACAGATAAAGGAATTTATGAAAGGAAAAGACGTACCCGAAATGTCGTAAGTCGTACCCGAAATGCTTCGCTTTATTACCTGTTTTTTTACGTGGGGAAATACTATGCATTCCTTCAGCCTAAGGCTGTAGTTTATGTCGGACTCTTACCGACTAAAACCAACGATTTTTTGCATACCGCTTAATTACATACCGCAAACACCTTTTGGTATAACTTTACTACAATAAAGACTTAATTTTCTAATGTGAAGACATTTAAGAAGGCATTTATTTACTAAATCGCTGTTGTAGTGGTTACATGAGAAGCCTCTTGCAGCTCGTTTGAGAGCGATCCCTATTGTCTTGGTAACACATCCATTACTTTCACTATTTGCCTTACTGAGTAGCATATTTGTATCCACTTCATATGCTTTGATCTATTTTTGATATTTAATTATAGTTATTAGTAAACAATATAATAGAAATGTCGTCTCTGAAAATAGATTTTTGTTGGTTATTTTAGTAAAAAAATCTTAATTGTGAGCTATTTTCAGATATTTAATTTATCTCAAATAGGCACATTTTTTAATTCGTTTGCAAATCTTAAAGTATCAAGAATATAACAGTTTATATGAATTGCCAGTGGTACATCGGAAAGCGCATATTTTTATTTCTTTTCGAAACCATTATCGAACCACATCCCAGCACTACACAAGGTTTGGCAAGCCACTTTTTCTCATGGTTCATTGGTACCATAAATTTCAGTATCGCAACTATGGGGCACTATCGTAAAATGCACATTGCATGCTCTGTTTGATCATAAATTGGAACAGTACGGTGGATTTATGTATAAAATGTAGCGAAGGGATGGCTTTACAGCCGTACTCGGATTTACTGAAACGCCCGTGCGATAAATATGGTTTGGATATGGTCCATGATAATTATAGTAATGTCATTCATTTTCATGCAATATATAGCTACATTTATCATTAAAAACGAATAACTTACAAAAAAATCTTTGTCACAAAATTTATAAATTTAACAGTTATAGTTAGGTAAAAACTTGATTCATAAATTTTATATAACAATATTGATATATGGATGCTCTGATGTGACTTTGGGGTTCGAATCATTTGAGCAACTGTTCTGAACACTTGCTTTGTATCGAATGTCGGACACGTAGGCTCAAAGGTATTCGTAGAAGCTAGTCAGTGCATTACTTAAAACGTGCACGTATTGAGGTACGAAAACGTAAGATGTCTGAGGAATATCCACCATGGATTAAAAACTCAACCAAACAATATGTAACTATCATATGTGTCTCAGTTATTGAAGTGCGCCAGCGTTTTATATGGGGGCATATATCTAAACGCTCAGTACATAAAAATATATATGTTTTAGAAAATGGTTCCTTAGCCAATCATGACTTACATATATGACGTACGACGAGACAATATGGCAGAACTGTGTAGGACATTATTCATGACATACAGATACCTTAAAGAATACATACAAGCAAAGTTTCAATTGTATTTTCTCGTCTTCCTAGATTTAGACTAAGTTGTGCACCGTGGTCCACGTGCTATTAAGGTTGTATGGTGACAAATGTACGATGATGCTATTAGCACTAAGGGGGATTGATGGCCCCGACCGAGGACACTCATAAATTTCACTATTGCTACCCCCGGAGCGAACAAGCTCCTTTACTTGCGTACCTCGATTTGCTAATATAAAATGGGGGAAAGGGCAATCTTTTTTTATATAAAAATACAACGGAGTGCCCGATTTATATATAAATAATTATAATTATTAGACATGCATGTCTAATAATTATACTGCATTCTTACTGCAGTAAGATACTTATTGATACTTTTACATGCATCATACTTTTCAGAAGCTACTGTATTGTAAGTAGTATAGATTAGGTTTACAATAACTCGAAATTCAACTATTTTTTCATTTTGACTATATATGCTTTTTTAATCCCTATATCCTACTTTGACAACAATTTATTGATATAAAATGGACAATTTATAAGCAGGTGAAAGTGAATTAGTAAGAATTCGACAATTCAATAAGTTGTTATTTATCAATTGTTTGCTTAGGTAAGTATATAATATATATCTATATAAAACAAAGACGGATTTGTTACAACACTTATAAATCAAGATCAGCTAGACCAATTTTCATGATTTTTGGTTCGTTGCATTTGTCCCCGCCACTTATAGCAGAATACATCTTAAAAATAATGAAAGCTAAGGGGTGGTGCAAAGTTTATATCAAAGTCCACGGACGGAGTCGCGGGCTACAAGCTAATAAATAATAAAAATAAGTAAAATCACTAGTAGAATAGCTGCTTAAAAGCCGAAAGCGGAAGCTTTGCTACGGCTCCATTCTGTTTCATATCCTTTATGAATAATGTAGTATATTTTACTGAACAAGGTAAGTTCGAAACTGTTATTTTATATTTCCGACATAACTTAATAAAATCTTTTGATTGAACGTTATTGTTTCGGCGAAGAGAAGAAAAGAAGCAAAAAAATAAACCAGTAATAATAAAAGTAAAATAACCCAGTAATGGTCAAATACTCATCCGCATATTAAATTAAAGCACCTATCTAGTAAT
>JADANM010006098.1:7967054-7980759 GCA_026213755.1 Eurema hecabe
ATGTCGTCTCTGAAAATAGATTTTTGTTGGTTATTTTAGTAAAAAAAATCTTAATTGTGAGCTATTTTCAGACATTTTATTTAACACAAATATATATTTTTTAATTCGTTTTCAAATCTTAAAGTATCATGAACATAACAGTTTATATGAATTGCCAGTGGTACATCGGAAAGCGCTACCTCTATTTCTTTTCGAAACCAATATCGAACCACATCCCAACACTACACAAGGTTTGGCAAGCCACTTTTTCTCATGGTTCATTGGTACCATAAATTTCAGTATCGCAACTATGGGGCACTATCGTAAAATGCACATTGCATGCTCTGTTTGATCATAAATTGGAACAGTACGGTGGATTTATGTATAAAATGTAGCGAAGGGATGGCTTTACAGCCGTACTCGGATTTACTGAAACGCCCGCGCGATAAATATGGTTTGGATATGGTCCATGATAATTATAGTAATGTCAGCTTCGATCACTAACATCATTCATCTTTATGCAATACTAGCTGTTGCCCGCGACTCCGTCCGCGTTTTTTTTTTCATAAAAAAATCATTCCCCTGAAAACTACATAAAAAGTCCTTCTCCTTGTTCTAAACTACATCCCCACCAATTTTCAGCCAAATCAGTTGAGCTGTTATCGAGTTATAAATGGTGTAACTAACACGACTTTCTTTTATATATATATAAGATGTAGATACATTTGTCATTAAAAACGAATAACTTACAAAAAATTCTTTGTCACAAAATTTATAAATTTAACAGTTATAGTTAGGTATAAACTTGATTCATAAATTTTTAATAAGAATATTGATATATGGATGCTCTGACGTGATTTTGGGGATCGAATCATTTGAGCAACTGTTCTGAACACTTGCTTTGTATCGAATGTCGAAAGGCATGCTCAAAGGTATTCGTAGAAGCTAGTAAGTAGTGCATTACTTAGAACGTGCACGTATTGTGGCATGAAAACGTAAGATGTCCGAAGTATATCCACCATGGATTAAAAACTCAACCAAACAATATGTAACTATAATATGTGTCTCAGTTATTGCAGTGCGCCAGCGTTTTATATGGGGGCATATCTAAACACTCAGCACCTAATCATTAAAATATATTTGTTTTAGAAAATGGTTCCTTAGCCAATCATGACTCACATATATGACGTACAGCGAGACAATACGGCAGAACTGTGTAGGACAATTCATGACACAGATACCTTAAAGACTATATACAAGCAAAGTTTCAATTGTATTTTCTCGTCTTCCTAGATTTAGACTAAGTTGTGCACCGTGGTCCACGTGCTATTAAGGTTGTATGGTGACAAATGTACGATGACGCTATTAGCACTAAGGGGGATTGATGGCCCCGACCGAGGACACTCATAAATTTCACTATTGCTACCCCCGGAGCGAACAAGCTCCTTTACTTGCGTACCTCGATTTGCTAATATAAAATGGGGGAAAGGGCAACCTTTTTTCTATAAAAAAATACAACAGAATGCTCGATTTATATATAAATAATAATAATTATTAGACATCGAGTAAGATACTTATAGATACTTTTACATACATCAGACTTTTCTACAGTTTTGTAAGTAGGTAAGTGGTATAGATTAGGTATACACTATACAATAACCCGAAATTAAACTATTTTTAATCAACTTCTTTGAAGTTGATTAAAAATAGGAAGGAGGAGGTTTCTCAATTCGAGTTTATATGTTTTTTTTTCATTACTATATACTATTTTGACAACAATTCACTGATATTAAATTGCATAATTTATAAGCAGGTGAAAGTGAATAAGTAAGAATTCGACAATTTAATAAGTTGTTATTTATTAATTGTTTACTTAGGTAAGTATATTATATGTATATAAAACAAAGACCGATTTGTTACAACACTTATAAATCGAGATCGGCTAGACAAATTTTCATGGTTTTTGGTTCGTTACATTTGTCTCCGCCCCGAATAGCAGAATACATCCTAAAAAATAAAGAAAGCTTTATATCAAAGTCCACGGACGGAGTCGCGGGCTACAACTAGTAAATAATAAAAATAAGTAAAATCACTAGTAGAATATCTGCTTAAAAGCCGAAAGCGGAAGCTTTGCTACGGCTCCATTCTGTTTCATATCCTTTATGAATAATGTAGTATATTTTACTGAACAAGGTAAGTTCGAAACTGTTATTTTATATTTCCGACATAACTTAATAAAATCTTTTGATTGAAGGTTATTGTTTCTGCGAAAAGAAGCAAAAAAAAATAACGCCCAGTAATAAAAAAGGTATAATAACCCAGTAATGGCCAAATACTCATACGCATATTAAAATTAAGCACGCCTCAAATCTAGTGATTTTGACAGATTTGTATGACGAACTGTCAAATCGAATCGGTTTGAGCTGTGTTTAAATTTAAATATTATTTCAGTATTCCATGTGTATGATAAATTCTCCACTATAGCAAAAAGGAAGGTATATATTTATATTTGGCCACATCAGTTTGAGCACGACAATAACGCCGACACACCTTGTGGATTTTATAGCAGTATTGGTTTAGCCTTAGCTTTATTAACAACTAGTTGTGCTTTTTGGTTTTGCACGCAATAACTTCTTTCCGATTTTTGTTATTTGATATTGATATATGTAGTTTATTTTTATCATTCATATTCTGCTATTTGAAAAAGAGATGATCAAAGCAAAAATCATTAAAATTGGTTGAGTTGTTGATTTTTTCACTAGAACGGCTAGTCTGAGTTAATGATTATTTCTACATACATCTGGGGAGCTCAAAAAGAAGCAAAAATAAAAAAAATTGAATCACTTTTAAATCCAGGGACCGCCTGTATTTTTTTAAACATATGGTAGTAAAACCTATTTTTTCACCTAAAGATTGGTAGGTACCTAATAAATTGCCACTCGACGACAAAAACATAATCTTGTTAATTATAATTTTAACAAAACATTTTAACTTTTTAATTAAAAAGAATTGTCGAAATAAGCTACAGTAATAAAAAGCAAACAGGAATAAATATCGAATACTTAATTGTAACTTCTCTCCTAACTTTGTAAAGAGACTGTCTAAATTAATATCGTTTGAATTATTTTCCAACACTTACCATTAATTCTGCGAAAGCTCGGCTTATTTTTCTTATATTTTTGTTACTTTCTAAAAAATAAATATGTTATTAACTCAATCTTTTTATATAATTAGTACGCTTCTCGGAAATACGTTTGAATTATTTCTTTATGTAATTGGTAACAAATACCGTGCAGGTATAAAAAAAATATATAATTGAAATCCAGTAACTAGACAGAAACATATATTAAACAAAACTGAATTAATGAAAACAGGCCCACTCTTTACTCTATTACGCATTTCTTTCTTTAGCTGGTAACATTCACGCAAAGCTCTTGAAATATCCATAGGCAAAAATTATCGTACCATATCTACTACCATTATGCCTCTCTGCAGTATAGTCGAGCCATAACAGTACATGAGAAAGCCAATTGAATTTTTGAATTTTAAACTATTTCCTTTGTGGAAGCAAGAAGGAAAAATTGCAAGCTCAGTCTCACCTGGCAAATAAACTTTTTCAGAATCTATTCTTTCGTATGTAACAAAAAGTTCTAGTTAGCAAAAACGAAATTAAAATATACAGCTCTGATGAAAATATGTCCTTATGTCTATAGGTTTAAAGTTGAAAATTAGATGGATATTTTTTGGTTAGTAAGTTCTCTGATATGAGTTGGTAACATTCGGAACACGTGTTGTTGGGTGAAAAGTTGAATGGGATGATATGTTTCTAAAAGCGGCATTTCATACATCGTAAACGTTGTTTACATTGTTCTATAGTATTGAATGATCTTTAAAATAAAACTTTGTAAAACTTTTTAACTTTTTAAGTTCTGAATGTACCTACTTACTTAAATAATACATGATTCAACATTAAATCTATAAAATATAATATCGCAAAATGTGTTGGTAAGCGTATAACTCTATAACAGCTGAACCGATTTACCTAATTCTTTTTTCTGAATAATTCTGGATCTATGAGGATGGTTTTTAAGCTAAAAAGTGTAGGCTTAAGGCTTAAGGATTCAGGTAGGATTAGTACAGTGTGAACGAGGGTTGGGCCGGCTAGTGTTAGATAGTTTCAATCCTGACTTATTTCATGAAATCTTTGTAGTCACAATTATTATTCAAAAAATATAGACATCAATTTGGCGTAACTCTTTTGGATTGTATTTACTTAAGCAATCAACTATCACTGGAATTTCTCGTAGCACAAGCATAATACTTTTTATATATCATGTAGTATCAACTACAAAATTGACCAAATATTGCGTTTAAAAACGGTTCACACAACGACAATGTATGTAATATCGCAAGCCCCAAGCTCAATTTCAGTTGACACTCGATCATAAAGCCAGCTGGGGCCATAAACACTCTTTATGAGGTTCCAGCGATCCACGGAATTTGCGGTTTGTCCAGTTTATATTTGTTTTGTAGTTTATAATATAGTGTCGATCGTTAAGGATGGCTTAAGCTTGTTTGGCAACGAACACTTTTAATGATACAATTATGGAATTAAGATGAATAATAATGAAAGCATTTTTATTGATATAAAAGCATCATATACATTTTTACTATTCACTCACTTGCAAATAAAAACAATCATATTGAACGCAGTATGAAGGCAGCTTGTTAAGTAGTCCTCATTACAATTTTATATCAGTTTACATGAAATCCGTAAATTATATTTTCGTTTATAGCCCACTTTGATTTAAGAATAAAATGTTACAAACCAAACACATATTTTCCAAAAAAATTAAAACATTCAACAGACAATACCTTATATAATTATGTAAGTATTACGAGAGATACTTGTACCTTGAATTAATTCAACATTCTGCGGTTAAGTGGAAAAAAATGCTCATGCCTTATTGGATACAATCCAACAAAAATACAATAATAATGTACTGACTTTCTTCTATTTTTAGTTAGGAAAGCTTTGGTATTTAAATCTTATGCGATTATTTTTTTATCTTTTCTCTTACGGAAAACGATTAAAGCATATTTAGCGAGCTAAAAAAGCTGTAAGCGTTTCCTCTAAAATACATATAATTTTACTCGCAAACTATGCCAGTCTAGGCCCGAGGACTTGCTCTTAATTATATAATAGATCTTGTTCAATATACTTTTCTCATATATACTGTATTAAAGGATAACCATATAAATTCAAAATAGTACGCTTGACTAAAAGCGAATTTAAAAGCAAGGAAACATTTTTCTTAGATTGCAGATATAAGTTTATAAATATATGAAAATATACATCAGGAAATATTATACGCGATTAATAAAAGCTTAATAAAGAATAAGACGATACAGTTTAAAAGAGACATGGCATGGTAAAATTGGAAGGGTCTTTTTGATTTTTTATTTGATTTTTTGTTTGTGCTAAAATGTTATATACATAATACAGAGTTAAGGAAGAGAGAATATAATTATATAATAACTAACCCCTTAGTCTACATACTCCGCTCCTGCTACCAAATAGTATTGAGTAACTAGTTTAAACTCAAAGCATACAGGTGAAGTTATAACTATGGCACTATTATAATAGAGTTTGTTCTACATCGTACGAGTTGCGACCGTCATACAATGGACAAGAATGGCTTCACTGTTCATAGTAAAATGCCTTTTTTCTTATATTTTGCATATCCTTAGGTAAATTGAGAATACTTTAAAATGTTATTAGTATAATGTTGGTGTAAATGCTGAATACATTTAGTTTTATAAATATTCTAAGCAGTTGAATATAATCACTTTGTTTCGAAACTAATAATTCTGGACGTTTTGATTTTCTCGTGTAGTAGACAAATTTGTATAGGTACTTCGTAAATACTCATGTATTTAATTTCATATTTGTTGTTGAAAATATCTATGTACAAACTAATATAAAAACTTCTTATAATGTCTAATTTTCCTATAACAATACTTACCTTATTATCTCCAACTCAAATTACCCAGACACGATATAACATTACATTCATTTACAAAATTTCAAATTGCTTCAAACCTTGCGGAGCGTAAAATTAAATTCATAACAAAGTTCGTATATAATCGTCATGTCCGCCGTAAACCAATTTAGCAAATGCCGAGTGTAAAAAGATTAACGAAAATTAAGCGTGGGCCAATAAAAATAATCAGATTACGTGAGCTTTTCCAAAACGAAACGTAGCCTTTGTCTATATCGGTTTAATTCAATTACTAGCCGATTCGTTTGGCAAAGGGTGACGAATGAACGTTTCAAATATCATTCACAACTCGCCGGCTATGTGACCAAATCTCTTTTCGGTTCACGGCTTTTTAATTAGTTTTTATAACTAGTTTTATTGGCCTGTTATTAATGTTTATAGTTTTATGAGGATATTTTAAAATTCATCTATTTATATCACACTCTATCTGTATACGGGACTTCACTAATATAAATATTTGTTTCCTTAAAAAATCGTTCTTTATAAGATCTTTGCAAGTTTCTGATAGATACTGGCTTCCCAAATAAAATCTATAAAGGTGATTATACAGTTTCCCTTATTAAGAGTTAAGTTTCAATTTAATACAAAACCAAATCAATTCCTAAATCGATACTGGTTTCGTAGAACAATAAGAATATTTCCTGAAAAAAGTACGGCTACCTTTGTACAAATAGAATTCGCACCAAAACTACAATTTCGCGTATACGTATATTACTCGTATAGTAACGCTATCGGCGTTTGAAAAATTGCCAAAAGGGAGATTCGGCAGCCACCGATCCGCTAAGCTATGAAACATTTACTTTGCAAAACTAAAATTTCCAATAGATATTTTCCTCAGTCTAGAAAAATTGCAATCTCTCTGTATATAAACAGCCGGCGGGCGGCGCGACAAAGTGGCAATATTCTATCTCAACGGGGCTTCCTAACAAGGGGACACGAGCGGGATAGACGTATAGAAAACACTAGTGTGCAAAAGAGACGGCGTCAAGTTATTAATTGGAGTGAATTGACGGAACTTCGCACGAAGTCGTGTTTTTGACAAATTTCGCTTTGATACGGCGATTACTTCCACCTCAACGCAAGGGTCTTAAGTGAGACGAGATAAATAACGCCTTGGAAAAAAAACTAGACGTCAATATACAAATTGGGACGTTTAGAGATGTTTTTCTTTGATAAACAAGACGAATTAATGTTTTTGTTGGGAGATTTTGTTCCCAACTTCGATAGATGTTTATTTGATTTAGAAGTTCATTAAACGGGATTTATTTGAATATTTTTAGTCCTTTTTAAATGCAGATTGTGTTCCTAAAAAAGAAAAAGCTAACAATAGCAATACAAAAAGTAATAAAAACTTAACTTAACCTTTGAATTTCCATATTAAAAAAATGGGCAGTAATTATAGTGGCAGTTATCATTAAGTCCAGTTTAACTGCCCGTGACCCAAAAGTTGCTTTTATATGAAACGAGCGGGCTTTTTAAATGCAACGTAGAAATAACAATGAAATGTAACAAGTTTTTAATTTAGTCTCTGGTCATGCTAACTCGTTATACTGCGTTTTAACTTTCGTTTAATTGTTACTTCGTAGCACAGTAATAATGTTTTAATATTTAGTTTTTGAATGTAGTTTCATAGTAGCTAATTAGTGGCAGCTTATGAAAAAATTTGTACCTATATAATTAATATTGAATATTATCTAAAACTAACTTCTAGTCATTTTCTCTTAACTACGTTAATTCAAGGTATATTGTTAGTTTCAGCATAAACACATTGGTGGTGATGGTGGTAAGTCTAAAAAACAGGTTCCATAGTGGACTTCATATTATACAACGTGTAACAGAAATGGGTGGTAATATTTAAGGATCACAAAGAATACCTTTTTAAAAGAATGAATTAAAAATTCATTTCATTTGCACTATTTATTATCAAGATATTGATTTTTTATTTCTATTGACTAGCATATCGATATTTAAATTTATCGACGCTACGACATCACTTTAGAGCGTGTCAATGACCGCATGACCCTATGACAATGCATTTCATTGAAAAAGTTACTGCTGTCTCTGTCATTAGAATTCGAAAAGTGATGTAACACTTTTGTTTTGATTTTCATATTATCGATTTTGTTGATGAATTAATGAAATAAAAAATCTCAAATACCTAAGTTTATTTTAATGCGGGGCTTGTATATAGACTGTCTATGAGCATCTGAACATCACGCAAAAATATTACCACGCATTTCTGTTACACGTTGTAGATAGTACAATGTAGCATGGACACTTACCAGATAGACTGACGACCTTGTGAACATCGTCGGGTCTCGTTGGTGTACTCGTAACCTCGTCATGTTTTCGTCTAGGTTTGGTGGAATAAACTAGAGTTTTAGGCGGTAAGAGTCCAAACAAGCTACGGAACAACCGGTTGTAGTGGTCTGTAGGTATTCATGAACGTTTTCCCACTTTATAGTATATAGGTATTCTGTATAATTGTTTTCTAGTTTTCTTTATATTCATGGTAGTCTTTCCAAACGCAATTAAGACATTTAGATACGACTTTTTTATGTGTTTTGCTACTAAATTATTTTTTTTCTTTCTATTTCTATGTATCATTCAAGATTCAACAATAGAAAATATTTCTGTGTAATTGTAAAACTTTATACTACGAAACCTATATAAGTATAAAAAGGATTAATAAAACAACAGATTATTGTAAAATAACATCTTTATTCCCCGTATTCCACGAAGCCGTATCCAATACATACACTTATGTTAAACAATTACTTACTTTACCTATTACATTTAACATTTAACATACAATCACAATCGTCTGGCACTCAGTGTCGATACTTACACCATTCAATTCATAGTATTTCATTAAAACACATACATCTCACCAATTTTTCATTATTTAATATAATTATTATTAAATTGAATATATAGAACATCCAGATATGAGTTTTTTATATTTTCAATGTGTTGTTTTTTGCAGCTTGCAACATTTTCATTTCAGTACATAATAGTAGCATCATTTTAGACGTTTGAACGTAGAGTTCATATTTCGAAAAGGATTTTAATTGAGCTTAATTAGTATTTTGAGCGCAAAATTTATATTTTTTATATAAAAAAAACAGCATTTCAAACAACTTATACTAAGGACTATGTATTTAATATACGAATCCCGTTTTAATTATCAAATAAAAATAGATAGTTGAAAAACTTAAACATTGTAAACAAGTCATGGATAACTAATTGTATGAAAGCAATATCTAATCCCTATATAAGAGCCGTTACTAATTTTATCTCCGAGCGTACTCAGAGAGGAACAGAACTCGAATGCCTCTTCAGATTCAAGATAGTTCTCGAAATCTCGTATTGTCTATCGGTCTCAATGAAACTGATTTAATCGGATCTACTGCGTAATATGTTCTATAGATTGTACGAATACGTTTTGAAAATCACTTATTCTTTTAATAAATTTCACATTTCATTGTTCATTATTTACAATTTAGTATTATTATTTGAATAAAACATAGTCGATATTGAAACCTATCTATATATCATAATGAGTTAGATTCATTGTTCGTAGATGTTAGTAGTTAAGAAGGTGTAGAAAAATAGAATTAGTTCCATAGAGAAGGTTCGAGAATTCTTAAGGTAATTGAAACAAGTATAGTGTAAGTCATACAGTATATGAGACAGAAATATTTCATAAATGCTATCTATTTAACTATTAATACGTTATGGTACAAACTTGAGAATACAAGAATATTTCTGCGTACGAAGTATTGAAAATATTGTTTAATAAATATTAAATGAGCTGCAGTATTAGTAACATTTAGACATCGACATACGACAACTTAAATATCTAAATAGCTACCATGCAAATCATACTCTTCAGTAGAGACCTAAGCGCATAAGATGCTAAGTGTTGGAACACCCTGTATAATCCATAACGCGTTTTTTCATATAATTACGAATAACATACATAATTAGACACTAGGTAAGCTAGAACTGATTAAATAAATTCGTTATCACCAAGGCCGTTAGAAACATCTTAAATTAATTTCGTGACTGGATATTTAAGCTGGGTTCAAAAGTATAGACTGTGTGTCTTATAATTAAAAAATATTATTATAATTTTTATTAAAATATTATGCTAAAATAAGAACTAAAATTTTTGAATTGTCTAAATCGGCCTTGGAAAGCTACAGGGCTTAAAGTGAGTCAACATTTAGATAATGCGATTAGAACAATATAAAATATTGGAAATTCAAAATAAAGCTTTATAGGAAACAACAAGCAAAGTTGCGGAACGAAACAAGTGTGTTATATACAATATTGCACTAATGCTCATACAACTCGACTCGGGTGGCAACACCAGTATTGGTCGCTAACAAAATCGTCAATACTAATATGTAGTGCTATACTGTGGTGTCGATACCAAAACAGGTGTCGCCATCCTGGTATGCAGAATTATGTATGAGCCTAAACCAGTATAAATATAATGTATATATTTTCCTATGCATAACATTTGGTATAATAGACGATTATAGTCACGAAATACTGCGGCTTTGTCGGATTATTTTTACAAGTTGTAAGGCATCGTATTAATTTCCATTTCAATATGAAATGTGATATTTCAGTGTACTTGGGGATTTGTATGTGGGAATTTGTTTGGATTTTCGCCGTCTTCTTTTTGTTATGTACGTACAATTTATCGCAAGACATCAACTGTTAATGTATTGTATAACATAAAATAAAGTAGTTTATTTTTCTATTTATTTTCTTTTCTTCTTAAGAAAATAAAAAAAAATATTTACACTTTAATTTTTATACCGTTTACAGACAGATATCCAATAAATGCTTCTTAAGAACAAAGTTGCATTGCTAATTGATTTGTAAACATGCTGACATTGCTACTTAAACTGAATCGAATGATTCACAATTATTTCTATTGTGGAAAAGACTAGACCAGCAATTAAATACATAGATATTATTTGATACAACTCTCTACTTATAATGCATCTTACCTTGTCAAAAAACCCGCCAAAGCCGAAATTTCGTGCAAACTACTGTTTTGGTGTTAATCCTTACTGTGCCTGGACGGACCTGATGTCCTCAGGAACACTTAACCTAACTTACTCTAAACCACTGTATATGGTCTATGGTCAAAAATTAAATTCCTTTCGCATTGACTTCATTTATGTACATACTTATATTTACTTGGTTAACTTTACTTTCAAAATAGACACTGATAATGAGAATGGTAACTTGTCCGTATTAGAGGTTTTTACCCTTAATTTAATAAGATACTATTCAGTACATTTGAAACCTTATTAAATAGACATTGAAGTAAATTTATTAGAGAATTCTAGGAATCTCGTACACTTAATAGTACATGGACCTTAAAACATTAGTAGCAATCACCTTATCGACAATTGGTAAGGTTTTTTTTTTAATTAAACGGTCGGACATAAAATTATTCCATATACTAATACTCGTTTAAACCTTAGTGTTTTAACTTACGATATTTAATGTAGACCAATCTTTGGACAGCTTATATTTTATTAATTAAACTAAACGATTCGAAACAAACAAATTCACAAATTTCGACTGACATTTCGCAATACATTTGTGCGAATATTGTTTTAGGATACTTTTTTATGTAAATTTGGTCCTTTATATACATGTAGATACATTTGTATACTTTTACTGAACTATCTGACTTTTACAAAAGTCCTTTTAAAAAAATCCGAAAATCAATATAGCACGCAGGCACTTTGGTATTAATTAATATAATCTTACTTAAAAGAATGAAAAGGAAGAGTAAAAGATATGCAGAAGTACAATTCAATTGTTTTTAATGTAAAAACAAAATATTATACGGAAATCTGAAATAAATATTCGGATTTTGTATGTTAAATAAAGAAGCATACACAAGTTTAATTCTATAAAGTAATAGTATATTTTATTAATATCTCGCGAATCATAATACGACGGCCATTTTAAAATATTTTATTATAATGTCGTCACGTCGCAAAACTTTTATACGCTTAAACTTTCCTGACTTCGTTATAAATTAAGTGAAATTTTGTTTGCTCTCAGCGCAGAAAAATATCCCATTTTTCTACGAACTGGACGATTTTTTTATAGTTTATTGTAGTAGGTATGTTATAAAAAGGTCTTAAAAGATTCGAAGCTATGTTAAGGTGGAACATTAAATTTTTGAATAAAAGTCAAGTTTAGTCTAATACAATTTAGTAATGGGAAGAAAAACCAACTATCTGACCGACCATACAACGCAATACCACGGCAAAAAATTTTGATTTTTCTTCCTCTGCTCCAAGCTTAAGGATAAAGCTAAAGGCGCTCTGCCTTTAGCTTTGTCCTTCTCAAACTTATTTACACTATGACACCCGACGTAACTGTTACTTTCTTGTGATACACAGTTTGAGAAGCTCCGGCTCAGGGGGTATGTACAAAAGCTATTATATGTAAGTGCTAAGGGCCTGCCTGAAGTCGTGCAGCGCGGCCAGCAGCTGCTGCGCGAGCGGCCGCGCGCCCGCCGACAGCGTCCAGCACCAGCACATCAGCGCGTACCTTGAGGGAACATTCATGTCTAAATTAAAAAAGGTTTGGTTTGAAACATATACAAGAAGGTACGTGAACCAATTTAAATAAATAAAATTGTTGTGTAGTAAGGATATTTGTTGCAGATTTATGTTGAGTATTGTAATGCTTGTGTTACATTACACAGTAGTGTATAAAGAGTTCGTAAATAGCGTAGCAGCACGTAGCGGTACGCGTAGCATTTGGTGTAGAGTCACGTAGGTGTATAATATGTGTGTATACGTAGGAACGTGTATGTGTACGTACGTCAGTGCATAAATGTACCTAAAAACGCACGAATGTGTGTGATAGTGAGTAGATATTCACGCTAATGCGTGGGTGTGAATGTGTGTGTCTGTGTGAATGTGTGAGTATGTGGGTGTGTGAGTAAGTAAGTGCTTATGAGTATGTGTGTGCACGCACAGCTCGTCGGGGCAGCTGAGCGGCTGCGGCGGGCGGTATCCGGCGGCGAGCAGCGCGGCGGCGTCGGCCGCGTCCAGCTCGGCGAGCGGCGCCGCGCCCAGCGTGCACACCTCCCACAGCGTGATGCCCAGCGACCACTGCGGACACACACCGGATACACGACCCGCTCACTACATTGTGACCTTTCGTTTTTAACCAGCTTTTAAAAAAGGAGTAGCTTGACTATTCAACGTTTGTTCTACAATTAATTAATTAATTAAGTGTGTTTAGTTCATGCTAAATTGGGCCGGCCAGGTAATGACATCTCATCAGAATCGGTTTGGAAAGTGTTAAAACGAGAGGACCATTTTCGCTTCCCCGTCTTCCTGTGTTCCCTTTTCTTACACAAACTTTGTTTGTTCTATTTTTAGAGACTATTAGAGGCAGATATAATTTCTGGGAGCTACCTGCCCACAATTACATTAAAAATACAGTCTAACTGGGTAAACTGAATGACTTATCTTAAGTGTTCCTTCTTCTAAAACTAAATTCTATCGTAATTCTTTTGCTGCGTCTGTTGTTAACTTATGGAACTCGTTGCCATCAAATATCAGAAAAGCGTCTACTCTTAACACCTTTAAAAACTCTGTTCATGA
>JADANM010006098.1:7996244-8036040 GCA_026213755.1 Eurema hecabe
TACCTATTTATCATATACATACGAGAATATCCTCAAAACCGCTTCAAATCACTTTAAAAGCTTTTGTCATCGAGACGCAGCCGAAATGATTATATTAGCTCGAAGCCGACTAAATGAAATATTAGGGATAATAGAAAAACTTTGCACGGATAGGGAATGAAAGAAGTTATAGAGGCAGGAACGCACTCAGAAATCAACCTTTATTAAATACTTCCCCTTGTCTGAGATCTGCTCAGGTGGAAAAATTACGGGCTATTTACGAACGCTAATTGAATTTTTAATATTCAATAAAACGGTATGGAAATTTAAATCCCAACCGAGAAGTTAACCAATATGTTAATTTTGGTTCGCGTTACTGTTTAATATCCGGAATTGGATAGTAATGTCAAAGTTGAATTCCAATATATTTTTATTAAACACTTTTATAATTTACTCACATACCTTATTTATTTCTCCTTCATAGTGTCATAAATAAATTGATTATCTTAACATAACTTACATGATCTTTGAAGAATACGTATAGTTAATTAAATATTTTATTATCTGTGTTACTCAAAACACCTAGAAGTAAGCGACCTAAATCATCACTTGATAGATTTCTTTGTGGTTCAGGCGTACCGCGTATGTGAAAATGAACCTCCATTCACTCCTGATGGTATTGAAACAATACAGGTTGAAACAATACTTCAGTTAAGTGTTGGGATAGTAAGCGTCATCTCCTCCACGATTTGTTCTAGTTAAGTAATGAATGTCGGAACTGAATCTAAATATGCTTGCCTTAAAAAATGTTATAAGAAAAGTTCAAAACGATGCGAATATATATGTAATAAAAAAATAAACTCAAAAAGAAAATGTTTAGATAAACGTAAGTGCCAAGAAGCACCGCTCTGTCTCCATCAAACACACTTTACAATCGCAATAAAAATTTGATAAAACGCACAATAAACTCGACGCTCGTTGAGGGTACGAAATTTCCAAGTCAAATAACAGAACAATAGAACAATCGATACTTCCTTGTAAACACATTAAAATGGGGATACGAAGAGCCTCCGAGACCCCTCATAATACGTCTTCATCCCTCGCAAAATATCCTGTTGCGTCTACAATCGTCTACATGCTAATAAAGAACGGGGGAGTGATTTGTGGAAAGTAAACTTGTATCAGTTGAGCGAAAAATATTAGCTGGGGCTCGTTCCGTTTGATATTAATATTAGCAAATTATTTCCTCGTGAATGACGTTACGCGGTTTTCATAAGAAAAGCATTGGATGATGGAGCATTTGATTCCATATTGTATATCAATGCTTTTATTTGTTATACATTTAGCCATTGTCTGATTTTTTACGTCTATAATTTGTTGCAATAAACCAGAAACATTTGCGAATACTGCTTATTCATCCTTAATTTAAACCAAAATACGATATTCGCTCTAAAGAATTAAATACAAATAGCTATTAGTGGTACATTCATCCCGAGCGCGTACATAAAATCGAATAATCAACGTTAACTTCAAAACGCCTCGGGGGAAACAAGTGCTAGTGTATAATAAATGAAAATACGCTTTGCATACAATTATTATAAATTCGTGCCAAAATAGCGCCTTTATGCAGCGAAGTTGCGAAATATCGCGACAGCATAATCAAGATCCTCCAACGACTCGGCGATATTTAACCGAGATTAAACAAAATTTTAATACGAATCGACGGTATACAATCAATTTATCAGATAATAAATATTTGTGTTGGAATATTATGTAGTTGTAAGCTCTTTCGGTTGCGATAGAACACCCTTAGTCGGCAGTTCCTAAATTATTGTTATTATTATTGTTCGTAGACGCAAAGTGTTTGGGAAAACTTGGTTTTTATTGCTTTATGTGTTTTTGGTATACAGTCGGCTGTTATTAAAATGATTTGTGGGAGGGGAGCGAGTTGCGGAATTTGAATAAGTCTATGAATGGAAAGCGGTGGTTCTTAGATAAGTAGGTAGACTTGTTTATGATTAGTTGTTGGAAGTTCACAATAGCTTCGATTGATATTATTTGATGACTAAATAAGAACGAGTTATTGGTTCATGTTAGTACTCTGAGGTGTAATGTACAAATGATGATGGGCTGAAATAAAAATCTAAAACTAAGCTTTTCTAAGCTAATTCGTTTTATTTACGAGTAGTGTATGAAATTCCCGCTATTGTTTTATTGGTTGATTTTTAAGTAACGAAGATTATCACGTACCTACAACTTCACAATCTTTAAATCTTTATAATATCAGTACATAGGGATCAAGCTTTGCATACTAGAATAGTAACTATTGTTTAGAAAAATATCAGCAGTAGATACCTACTACGAATAATTGTAAGCGAAATAAAACCTTTGGCACAACAATAATAGCAAGTCTTTGAAGGCGTGTTATTAGTCTATTCGTTATTTTTCGAATTTCAACAGTAGTTTCATTTTATTGTTGCAAGAGAGAAGTTTGAACACACCACAATATAAAGAGTTCCATAATTCACACACTATAAAAAGTAAAGTAATACCTACGCTACTTTTCACGATTTGTTACTATCGATAGCATTTGTATGTTGTCTTGAATTAAAGCATGAAACAAAAACTTACCAGCTAAGCATATTTTATTCCTCTTGAATAACAACCGGACGTCTTTGTTCGCGCGATCAGCAGATGAGATATTCAATTGTATTGTGACCAAAATTTCTTCACTAACCACTCCAGTGCACGGAAGACGTACCCTGAATTAATATCAATAATTTTAATTATTTATTGGCTAAATACATTTTTTTAAAACAGTGGGCCAGACTCCCAATAACTGTCATGAGGTCTCGTAAGTAATTATATTATGGCAATATGTAATAGATTCTATGGAACAAGGACACATAAAATTATGTTATCACATAATATATAAACTAATCAAAAATAAAATTATCATATGGATATTACAATTTTATACTTTTTTATTGTAATTTTAACAATTTTAAGATAAAGAAAGAAGAAGCTGTGAGAAAATAGTAGGCCCGTTTTTTGACTTTAATTCGTATTAGTTCGTCAACCAATAACAGTGATTTTGAAATATAGAACGTAGGTAATTTTTTTTTATAATAAAGCGGACAAACGAGCAGGAGGGGTACTTGATCGAAGGTAACCACCGCCGCTCATGAGCGCTCGCGAGGGTCTCACGAGCGTGTTGCCGGCCTTGATTTTAGGAAGGAGTATGCTCTCTTCTTAAATGAGTCTCTTCTTAAATAATAAATAATTATACATAAAACCATATTATTTAAGTTTCTTACATTTAAATATGCAATCATATAACAATAATATCAATTTACTAACCTAAAGGTCTGCAACGTGGTTGGAACGAAGCCCTTTTCGGATATATTAACTTGCGGCGGCAACATGGCGCTCCGAGCTGCTCTGACGTCATAGTCTATGCCCATCACGTAGGGTAGCTGTGAATACAATTCACTTAATAATAATATTTTAAGACGTTTATTTTTAATATTTTAAAGCGTCGTCTAGTCCTTTTCTAAGCCGAGCTTGTGTTATGGCAGATAACAGATAAATCACATATAAATTCTATTCAATAGTCAATACATACATACCTATAGGTTAAATAAATTTTATGAATGTAACGGTGTAGGTGTATTCGTAATTATTTAAAAATTGATGAAGGACATATTTGTTTTGTGATACTATGATGATTTAAAAGAATACTATATATTTGTAGCGTAGTTGAACAAAAAATATTGTCTCTGACTCCAATCCGATAATTAAAAAATAAATTACCCTTTAAAGAAATACATTCATTAAATTCAATATTAGAAGCGGAAAACTGTTAAAGAAAAAACGTCCTCATGAATTTAAATTCTAAACTAAGTGTATAAATAAGTGTCGCCTAAGAATTTCTTTGAAAAACGACGGCTAAACGCGCGCCTTTGTTTCCGAAAATTAAATCTCTTGAAAGCTTAATTGAAAGCGCGGGAACAACGCGTACAATTAAAATTGTGTTTTGAAACTGTTTCTGCTAGTCGTGATTTGAAGGAGGTATATTTAATATTAAAAGATGTATAGCATAATTGAATGCAAGTTCAAGACTATTAAATAGGTACTATTTATATTTATAGTAATAAATAATATTTTGAAGACTTACTTATTAAAATAATTTAAAGGTACGGTTTTATTCCAAAGTCGAAGTAATGTTTGCATGTAGAATACATATTGAGTACATTAATTAAATTTCGTTTTTTGACAGCCCTTATCAAAATCGAATCAGTAATTTATTTTATTATTAATATCTGATATGTGCTACTACTTCTTTGTGTATTGATTGTCGAGACCACTCCAAACATCTGGCCGCTCGAATACCAATCTCTATTAGACAAATCCGCCAATAGCATTATGATTTTTTATATGTGATGTAGGTGATAAAACTGTCTCCAGAACTGAACTCAATGAAAACATTCTCCCATCATTGTAAAACGTCTTTCATCTTCAACATGTATATCTACCATGTATCTACATACCGGTTTTCGCCCTAACGCCTGCCACATGAATTCCAAGTCGGCGATATGAGCAGGCACAGGCACCACGAAGCTTGTAGCGTAGTTGTTGACAACACCCTCTCGGACGTAATACAACTCGGCGTCGAGGCCTGCAATATAATTGTATGGATTAATATTTGGTATAACTTTAAGCTAAGAGCGTCGCAAAAGCGTTACCGTTAGAAAGGAGAGATAATTTGTGGAACAGTGGATTTAAGGATGAAATAAAGAAAGGTAGGAAGGAAAATTGGGGCTCCGTGGCTGCCAATTAACGAAAGAAACGCATTGACGTTTCTAAAGGGATCTTATTTTATACCAGTTTTCTGTGACAGGCTGGTGCATGGTTCTATCAACTATAAAAAATGTATACTTTAGATTAAGTACAATAGATGATATACGGCTTAAAAAATAATCTTTGCTTTGTAAGATTCCTCTCTGTACCGAGTAGTACAAAATATTATTAAATAATCTATCATTTGATATCTATATCAATATAAGTATACAAAATAAAATAATTCACGAATAAAGAAATGTGGTTTAAAAAGCATTACCTACTTATAATACCTACATTTATAAAATCAATGCTCTCAATTCAGTCGATAGATTGTATGATAATGTAAAAACCATCATAACAGTGTTCAAACACGTCGATAGCATCTTTATGAGTGTTTTTATATTCAATTCCATGAAACCTTTTATACAGTGTGCTCTGAAGAATTCATTACCTACTGTTTAATGGATTCCGCCTACGAGTTCAATTGTGTAGTTCCTCGCTAAAAATAGAGAGAATTATTGCTTGTGTTATGTTTTAACAGCTAAATTAAAATCGGATAAATTTTTGTTTTCTTTTAAATTTTTGTTTCATTTTTGGCAAACTAGGAAAATATGTTTTGTTTTAAAAATACACAAATATGTTTCTCTTCTACTATGATAAGGTAAAGTAACAAAGTAACACTAATGTTATTTTATAATGATAAAGAAGAAATACTAGCAAAAAATCATATAATGCAGGTTTTGTTTGTATGAACGTGCTAATCTAAGGATAGTAGTCCAAAGATCAGATTACATTTAGATCTGAAAGCTTGAATTATGAGAATGTTATAGATTATTTAGTCGAGCAGCTAAATTTATTTATTGATATTAAATAAAACCTTCGGATTTCAACTGTGATTTTACCCTTCGGACGCTACTGGCAGGCAATATTTTGACATGAAAAACATTTTTAATTGAGATAAGCATTTAGAATACGTCAATCCCCATATTAACGCTAACGCCCCTCAGCAAAAAGAAATGTAAATAAATCGTCACTCTAAATTCCAACTTCATACACTCACATAAATGCATTAAGTCCATCAATATTTCAAATGCATTCGTACAAAAAAATCTTATTATTCTAATTTACGAAGTGAATAACGCCTTGTATTATATCTTAGCCTGTAAGTCTTTTGCTTTACAGCACAAAATCGCGTAACGTTTTTTAAAGGTTAGGTACACAGAAATGCATTGAGCAAATGGTCCTCCGTCCCCAGCGGTTCGAATCCCGCGGGAGACTGCGTCAAATTATCCAACTAACTCTATTTGCTTAGCCGAAGAAAAAATGCACGGACGATTTCGACTCCAACACTTTAAATACGGATGCACTTTCATAAGGTCCATTTTGCTGCAGCAAAAAGATATATATTTTAAAAGATACTTTTCTAATCTCCATTCGTATTCTCAGCGAATATTGGAAATGCATACTTTAATCTATGATACGTGAGGATCATATTTTTAAAATTCTTGCTTAGGTAATTTATTTGCAGGCAATTGAAACTTTATCGTAAGTGAATTAATGTTTAAATTATTATCTCAAACGAATATTGGTGCACTTAAATAAATTACGTAAGGATTTTTTTTTTAACTACTCACGGAGTTTATTCATAGTTCATTATTCTTTGTCAAATCCGAATCATACAAAAGCTTACTCTCTTTAGTCCACATAAATAAATAAATATAATATATTATATTGGTTATAACCAAGTCTTTGAATTTAACTTCCAACCACCAATTTTTATACTTTCATCTCATACTCTTTTATCCAAACAATAAGCTATTTAAAATTTCAAATAAAAATACGAATGCTAAACAAAAACTGACATACGGAATGATTGAATCAAGATCCGTAGGCGGCAAAGCGAACGCGACACTAGCGGACTGAATGTGAAGTGCCACTTTACAATTGATGAATCACTACCCCTTGGCGCCCTTGTTAGATACACCCCTCGTTGCTACATCAAGTACCTACTGTTTATCTTACACATAACTACTACGTCTTTTTGCGTTGGTTACGTAGTTTTAGAACAAAAATTTTAAGGCAATTTTGCTTATAGTGATATGCGAAAAGTAAGGCAGTCTTCATCTAGATTGCTAAAGGCTATTGAAGATATAGGCCAATGATAAACCGGTTTCCTGTATCTTATTAGTACTTTTAAGTACGGTTCAAGATTTGTACAGCGAAATAATTATCTGAAAATATCTACTGTTTTGAGAAATGAGAAATAAAGGCGAATTAAATAACGTAATACATTAAAAGAATATTGAAAAGTTTAAATACAACACGTATTTTACTCAAAAATTTAATCTGAATATAAAAATTGGTTTTCAATATAAAGCTTGATTTCGCACCGTTAATTTTTATTTATCCAAAATGAAGCACGATATTGTATTTTGTTGAGTCTGAACCGTTCAATAGCTTTCGATGAGAGATAAAATATAACTGTAGGTTAAAATGTCAATGAAGTGGCGAGGCATGTGAGGTTTTCACGAATAAAATGCACCGATTTTTGGTACATTTTTGTAGGTATAACAGAAACATTTAACTATTTAATAGACAATAAATAATGATAGCTTTTACTTATCCTCTTAATAGTAATGTTTTAATTTGTTATAACTCTGTAATTATACATATTAAAATCTAGCTGGCTATTCCTCTGTCTATCTGTCGGAGTAGTGTAATTAAAGACTTTTAAAAAGTACTAACTTGTACGCCTAGCTATTCCTTTATGATAGTTATTTTTCATTAACAAGCTAATATCTTCTTTAGTACCGAGACTAAAACACTAATTATCGTGACAAAACAATATAACCTATTTCAAACAAAACCTTCATAACAACGCGAATTACACCGATGTACCCACAATTCGAGCCCAAAAATTTAAACAAGACACGACGCATATTTACGCCATTAAGATAATCCCTGAGGTAGGCTTCAAATACAATTTGTCTCTTTTGAAACAATGCTTCTCATTATTAAAACTTACTAATGACAGGGGAGTACATGGCGCGCCCGGAGCGATTCCTTTGTACTAGAAGGCGTTAATATGAACCTGTCTAGTTATACGTAAACATATCCAAGTAGATACTTGTACGAGACAGTTTTCTTTTAGTTCGCTGTATTAAGTAGCTGGTAATGAGCGCAGCGTGATACCCTTTGTTTTAATTGATGTTTTTTCTATACATATGCGTGTGTTTGGTGCTCCATATGCTCCATAGTCTATGCTCTATAGTCTATGCTCCATAGTTACACCTCTTTAAAATAATTAATGTTTGAGTTATAAATATCTTTAATGGCGCTGCGAAATATTGTACAGAATTTATTAAATCTTTAACATTAAACATCAAAATAAAAGTCTACATAGCTAAAGCCGATTTGTTCTCAGTCCTCGTACGAGCAATCTACATGTAGTCTAGTACATAACGTGTAACCAGGGGACTGTTGGCCGAACTTTTCGACTCATTATACAGCCATAACAGTAACGCTCCAGTTACAGTAATGGCCCGTTCTGTAATTACGAAATGATAGGACTGCATTACGCCTGTCATTTGCGCTAGACCACTGGTAGGGAATTACTGTAAATTGTGGGCATTTCGTTAAAATGTTAATGAACCACTGATTTGATTGACATTGTTATGTATGCGTTGAAAATTGTCTGACATTCTGTCTTTTACTTTAGAACGGACATAATTTTCGGATATGATGACTTATGGATGTATCAACCCTATTTTAATGTATGCCTTACAATAACAAGGACCTTATGCTATCTGGTCAGTTGGAAGTTTACTATGGTGCGCTGTCAACAATACCACTTTGAAAAATCAATATTCTCATGCGGTGATGAATTGAAATATTCTAATTAAAGAAACAGTACTGCGTATATACATCTTTAATACTCTACTTATATTATATATACCTGATAGGTAAATAGTCTACTAGATTTTTATTGTTAGATTCATTGACAATATGAACAGCAAAAATGCATCATCATTTCTATAGAAACCTATCTTCTCAAAATGTAGTTTTATCGTGTTTAATAGTCGCATTAATCACTAATCATGAACACATTTTAATATGCACGTTGTTTTAAATGAATCTAAGAATTCTACTTTAATTTCAAACGTGAATTACTGTCGAGCAATTCACATTCCCAACTTATCAGAACGCTTACATTCATAAAGATAAACGTTTCAAGTTAATTCTCGCTTGCAGGGGCATTTAATAAAATCGCGATAAAACTGTATTTATTGTCTAGTTGTTCGGTTAACACGCGAATGCTCACGGTTCCAATGCCTTATCTCGTTATACGAATGCTGAAAGAGGGATAGTATAAGCCTTTCAGTTTGTACTTTAAACTCAAATAAAATGTTTCAAGCCTTGCAAAGCTTCAAGAGTAATAAGTTTACGATTATTAGCGTGTGCTCACATTTCAGATATACAAATATTATATATGTAATTCAGAAAATCATATTAAATATTGGTTGTCTTAATTTTTAGTCTTCCAATGACAACTCTAATAGTTATTTTGTAAGAAAAACTTTCTTTCACTTTTTTGCTTTGTTTTTCTAACCTTCGCGTCGTAAGAAAAACCTATTATTATATTAAGTATTATATATTTCAAATTGAAATGTACCCAATAAAATATATCCAATTGCGAGATCTTAGTCTTAGTAATGAACAATATTTATTACTAAGACTTAGATCTCGCAATAATCTTCTCTGATAACTTCCAGAATAATAAAGATATGAAATTACAACAATACGTAAAACTCCATCTTCCTAAATTTCTGTTAAGTATAAAGGCAATAAATTTTAATTTTCTCTGACCTAGTTTCCGAGAGCCTTATTCCGTTGTTTCTTGTTGAAAATTACTAACCCATTGTCAGTTTTGTTAATTTACGGCCTATATTTTTAATTTTCGTACATTATCAAATGCATATTGTAAGAAAACATAGTAAAATCAACCGTCAATAAAGAACTAATGTGCATTTATTTTATAAATAAATTATTTGGGGCTATTCAAATGTATTTAGAAACTACATAAATAAGAAAAAAATATTTAATATATTAACTATTTATAAAAAAATATGCGCTCAGTTTAACTACGAAATACTTTATTGCTTTTTAAATCTTAATTATCGCTGAACAAGGAAAAGCGCATGGATACTTTAAAGTTGTTAATTTCATCAAACATTATTTATTTTTTAATCCTTTTTTTTCAAATACCTACTATTGTATATTTGAATTTTTGGCTTAAAATTTCAATTTTTAGTTGCTATTTGGATATGACTTATTTATTAACTAGTTCTTATAATTTAATGAGGTACAATTTGCGACTATGTGAAATTGAAGTATTTTGAAAGAATTACTTTTATTAAAGCATCTAAACAGATCTAATTTAAAATAATTAATGTCTGGATCGGCTATTTAGTTACAATAAACCACAATATTCAAAATAACAGTATGAATCTACATTCAGACAAAAAGCTTTTTCATAAAGTAACAAGACGCCGCTTCAAATGAGCCACTTGTTGCCGGCGCGTGTAACATCATTGCTTCCCGCAGTGAATGCCTTATTGAGGCCAGTACCAATAAAACTATGAACTATACGATCAATACTGTATTTACATACACATATAAACTACGTTACATTTATATACGGTACAAGAGTATGAATGGGAATATTAAATTATGATTTTGATTATACAGTATAAGAATTGCCTCAATAATCTAAGGATTGTTTTGTGGACTGTACCAACTATAGTGTTTAATATAGGTCTTTAGAATTAAAAATGTAGCTTGCAAATACCTATTATAAAACGTCAACGCATTATGCAAGATTAAATTGTGCAGTAAAATATGTTCAATAGTTTTTTAAAGGAACAGGTTTAAGGAGCTCTTAATCACAAGTAATGATTAATTATAAATTTAATTACATGTTTTAACAGAACGTGTATTATATTACCATTTAATAAGAAAGAGGTGTTCATATTTTTCGAACGAGACATAGGTAAGTGTCAAACCGTTTGATATAGAGGGTGCGTAGCCCATACAAATTGGTTTAACGGAGTCGAGTTAATTATCCCAACTATGATTAGTTGGGTTTCAGGTTTTGACAGCTCAAAAATATTTCACTTGACAAGTTCGATAAATATACCAGTGTTGGCAACTGAGTACGACATTAACTTATAGGTAATAAGCTTACCTAAAGACCGGTTGTAGATTAATAAAATAAACATTAAAAAATTTTAAAATAAATAAATATTATTATTAAACATTACGAAATAGACTTTTGGTTAGTTTTTTTATTTATTTATTTATTTAGTTGATTAGTAGATTACCTAATAATAATATATTATTAGTAATTTCCAAAAGAAATAACTCATCAATGAGTCATAAGTAATTACTTATCATTACAAAACGTCTAAGAGTTAAAATATTTCACTGTTTGGATTAGTGCTCTCTGTATTTTGAAAATGCATAATTTTACCATCATCACATTAATAATATAATTATTATACTCTCTTTTCAAGATACTGGCTTATATCTTATGTATATGTTATTTTTTCCGTTATCTAGTTGCCGTAACACAAGCTTCTGCTTAGCTTGGCACTAGATGGCGCTGTGTATTAATGTCCTGAAAATATTTATATTTTTATTTAATTCTGCGCCATAAAATGTTAAACACAGCATACATTACACACATTTGACATAAAAACTAAAAAGCATGCCCACCTTTATTTACGTAAGCGGATGACATAGCAGATAATTGTAATCCTTTAATTAGAGTAAGTGGTTTTTTGTATAGCAAAATATATAGATCTAACTGAATAGAGACTGTATCATTACATACCAAAGTAAAACTACGCGAACGATTTTACACGTAGAATAAATTCGCAAACACATCTGATAAGTGATAGTAAATAATTTCGTATTCTCTTTTGCTATTCCAAATTTTTTAATGTTTATTATATCTAAATATAAAAAATATATATTTAGATTATTAATTAACAATTTGGATTTTTAAACTTTTATTGAAATTTTATTGTTCTTCTCAAGTATAAAATGTTAAAAATTAGATTTTAGGACAGTGTGTATTCAGCAAACACGTAAGTAACTCTGTCACGTACAAGCTCTCAGCTGCTAAAGCACAAGTAACATGCTTAAGAATATTATACACGTGAAGGTATGGATATCTATATCGCTTTCCCACAAAAACTGCTAGACCGATCATCGTGAAACTTTGTACAAATATTCTTGGAGGTATCAGAATCAACAACGTCTTCTTTTTATTCATTCATCATTTTCATTCTATATAATATGTTTTAGAGCTGCATCAGAAAAAATGAATAATTTAATATTAACTAGCAATCCGACCCGGCTTCGCTCGCAAATATTATTGATGTATCGTACATATAAACCTCTAGAAACACTATTTATATAGAAAAATTGCATACGAATCGGTTGTGTTGTTTTAAACATTTAATTATATATAGGGACAGAGAACAGATTACAGAATCATAGATATGAACATTGTTATAATTTTGTTATCAGTATATCAATTACTTTGATAATAGTCGAGTTGAGATTCTCCACAGGCATAAATAAAATTTATTTTACCGCGGTGAAATACAAATGTAATTTTTCAATCTATTTAGGGATAAGGGAAATTATTATCCGTCGGTATCGGTAAATCATTATAAACAAAAGGCCTTAAAATAGCAAGGTTAAACAGCCACTAATTGAGGATAACATAAAAAGGAATGATCTAAAGAAACGTTGATATAGTAAAATACATAGTTATATTTTATTGTTCTTTTAAATATTACTATAACTAGATGATAAACATTATTAGAAGACAACAATATGAGTAGTTTTAATAAAAAATATTCTTTCATCATTAATTAATAAAATTTTGCTGAGGTTGTCTCTTGGACGAGTTTGCGGTAAGAGAGGAACATAGTGGATTTTTTTATAGGCAGAAATCCGAGTTCAGCCATGGTTCTTATCCCGATGCCCATGGGTTCGAATACCCACCATAAAAAAAATAATAATAAGAAAAAAGGGCAACCTCTGTTTCTATTAAATATATTTTGTTTCAACAATAACCAATAGTTTGTATTTATAACCAACAAATGTGGACAACAACACAATCAATAGATTAACATAAGTAAAACTACAGGTCATAGTTATTTATAAGCCACGTTATACGTTTACAATGCATAAAAAATAAGCTTCAGATTAGATGACTTATTTCCTTCAAATATGTCAGATTACTCGTACTAAATTCTTATATACATTTTTATTTAAATTAAGTATCTATGAATAATAAACGCGAAATATAAAGAAAGCCTGTCAAAGGTGTCGACGGCCTGTGGCTGACAGAATTCAAAATGATTTTTCATGGTATAGTCGTTAAGCCGATATAATGCTTTCATTTTACAAAGTGACTCATGAGTTTCTTGACGCTTTTTAATTTGACTAAGTAATTATGTTTATGAAATACATTTTGGTGTTCCATACGTCCTGAAAATAAGGGCATGTTCATTTATAATCGAAATGTTTTCAGTGTGCTTTTGACTAAAAACAAATAGTAATATTTTTATATGATTATCTACTGACTACTTGTAGATTTTGTTGTTGTTATTTTAATAGTTGAACTGACTTTTTTGGAGCAAAGCATTAATGTAAGAAATATATTTTTATATGACACTCACGACTTCACAAAATTTCTTCTTCAGCGTAATTAATAGGTACTTTTATTTTTTTTCTTGTTCGAACCAAACTCATTACCATAAAAAAGGTAATAGAGAGTGAATATTAGATATAGACATTAGACATATACTCTTACTGACGCAGAGTTTTTCTTGAACCTAACTGAAGTATTTATATCATAGACATTAGATACAGTAGTACGTATACTACGTACAGTACATTTCCACAACACTCGTATAACCACCGGAAAACTAATCTTCAACTAAACCGAATTAATTCAAAAGTTTAAGCACTCGATAATTCGTAGGCTCCGCTGGTAAAAGCGACAAAACCACACGATTCGCAAGAGCCCGTGGGAACCACAGACTGTTAGCGACAGGGACGCTATTAGTCAAATCTTGAGCGAAAACATTATTAGTGTCACTTCGATTATTTTTTGTTGCTCGAACTACGCTAATGCTTTGGTATGAATATTCAAAGTTTGTTTTTAAGAGTGTTTTAGTTGAAAGACTCTTTCTCGTATTCGAAAAATTCGTTTGTAGACTTAAATGTGATAAAGAGGTTATTATTTTCAAACAAAAGTCGTCTCTGAGTTTAAATTAATTAATACTAATATATTTTTATTCACAAAACTTTCTTTCCTCCCTTTTCAAAAAACTTTATATTTACTTACGATAAACTTTATAAAGCAAGTACCTACCTAGGTAAGCTACTACTAAGCTACTAGAATTCAAATTTAAATACGCTATAACCACGATCAGATCAGATAGATAAGTAACAATATTAATCCCATCTATACCAGATCTCTTTATCCATAAATAGATGAACTCAACTAAATAAACGATATTAAGGAAGGTTACCAAACAACCATATTAGATCGTATTGACCGGAATCAAGAAGCTTATAATCTTGGCAATAAGGATACGATATTTCCGATTAATTTCATCAAAAAGATCCATATTCGCTTTGGGTACAACAATGACATTAGCTCACGGTCAAATAATTCTTGTTTGTAGAAAATTGAGTATATTAATCCTTGCTTTTGTTAATCTATTGTTATCTATAATATATAAATAAATCGCCAAATGTGTTTCAAAGTGTTTCTTTTAATGTTTTCTGAAGCACAAGAATGGTCGCATGAGGGCATTAAGCTTAAAATATAATTGTCAGTTTTATGAACTTTAGGAACTATATAAGACATACTGTTTTATTACTAATAAAATACTATAGAGAAAATATTATTTTAATATGTGAATACAAACTGACTACAGAGAATTTGATTAATTTTGAAACATGAATATTTTACTTAACGACTCATAAAAGTAAAAATAATAGATTACTAATACACTGTAAAGAAAGCAGAAAGTAAACACAGTGAAACGCCATTTCTCGGTTAATAGCTGAACGGTCATAAAATAACACTTATCGAGGTATTAGAAAATATTATGACAAGGTGGCAAATACTATACTGGGACGTAAACCGTTGTCATAAAAATAGCATCACGGTAGCTCGCTGTTGTGGTAGTAATAATATGTCTATTATTGAATGATATGAGCGATATGAGTCATAAGTAAAAGGTAACTTGCTTTATAAGCCAGTTTTACCCTTTACCCAAACCTGAAAGTTGCTTTTTTGTTAATATGATCGGTAGTAGCGTTTTTAATTTCTTTATGTACTGTTTTTCAATTTTAACAAATAATAATCTATGGTATTCTAGGTCGGGGTTGCTTACCTTATTTTTACATAAGCCTCCTTTAGTGATCGCGGGCATGCGTGAAAAAAGAGTCTGGAATTCTTTCCAATTTATCTATCCAGAATATATTTTCCGGGTAGTACTTAATTTATAATTAATATAAATATAGACTTAAGCGAATTTTTCTAACAACTAACTAAAATATTAAGAGCTACTTTGAATTTTTTCATGAGCACAATCCATTACAATATAATAAAAAGTAAACAAAGTGAAAGACAGTACATAATATCCCTCATGCACGTTGCTATTGGATGCGTAAACTAACATTTCAGCTAAGTGCATGGGCGTGACAGAGTTACGGCTTGTTTACAGAATCTTCACACGCTGAATTACATTGTTTTACAATGTAAGGATAACATTTTACACCCAGATGGACAATACCTCAAGTCTTTGGATTAAAATAGACTTCTCCAGTTTCTTTTGTGAAGAAAAGCCTCGGAAATTTGTCAGCTTTTATGAGTTTTTTTCGTTATAAGCAATTTAGGTAATGACAAAGAGTTTTTTCAAATAAACAGTGACTTCTATTACTTCCAGAATTTACAGCCGAAGCGAATTATGACCAGCAATAACTCGTAATGGCGAATCAAACGACTCCCAGTGGCCATGGCAAAGGTAAATTGGGCCAAAAATGATAAACCCATGATATATTTCACGAAGGCATTTCGCTAACGAAGCACCGTGGGGAGATATTATCGGCTCTACTGATTAATGTACGTGTAAATTATGTGCATTTGAATTATTGTTATTAAATTATGAGTTACGACCAGCAGCCGACAAGATGGTACATACACCATATTATATAGGGCTTGATAAGCGATAATGCTGCATAAACTATCTAATCAGTTACTGAAAGAACTTGGGACATCTACCTACCTATTTATTTGTTGCCTTTTATTTCTTAAGGCCTCTTTCTTTCTTTCTGTTCTTCTTAAGGCACCACTAATCATTCCACAAAAATGTTACAAAGCGATACCTTTACGTAAATGAAGGACATCAAAGATACGTCTTTACCATTTATTTTCTATACCAACAAAAATCATGGAGTTTAAGACTATTTTGTTCTTTTAATATAACTTACTGATATGTAAGTTCTTAAAATTACATATATTCACTCTATAGTAATTTATCAAGTATTAGTAAAGATATTAAAGGTTCGAATTTCGTTCATATTAAATTTATGCAAAGATTTAAATTTTAAATAGATCGGATTATACTCGGGCTAATCCACTTGATGTCGAACTCAGTTCGCCAACACTGGTATATTTATCGAACTTGTCAAGTGAAATATTTTTGAGCTGTCAAAACCTGAAACCCAACTAATCATAGTTGGGATAATTAACTCGACTCCGTTAAACCAATTTGTATGGGCTACACACCCTCTATATCAAACGATTTGACACTTACCTATGTCTCGTTCGAAAAATATGACCACCTCTGTCCAATTAAAAGGCAATATAATACGGGTTCTGTCAAAATATGTAAGTAAATTAATAGTCATTTCTGGTGTTGAGGGTAATAACTTCATGTTATATTTCTGATGTTTTAAAGATATTGTAAGATAGCATATTAAACAATATGAGTTCATAAATACTTAATTTGAACTTAAACATATTTAATGGTTTTCCATTTTGATTGCAAAATGTAAAATGTAAAATTGAGAGGTTTAATACCTTGAAAACTGCAGAAATTATGATGAAAGAGGTTATAGTGTCTTTCATTTTCAAAGAAAAATAAACATAATTATTTTTCCAGTCCACTTCCATAAATACTTTTTAAACAAGACTGTGAAACGTATATTGACAGTATTTCGATCAAAACCAACGGAATAGCCAATTGTTAACGCCAGAATAGATTCCTCTAGTCTATAGCACAATGCACAAAAAGCACAATTATCTTACCATATGCAGTGAGCAGGGGAGTGCACCCTCCTCTGTGGACAGGCGATAAGACTCCTCCTAAATTGATGTTTGAACTGTCATTTACCCTTCGCAAGTCTGGTTGGTCTATAAAGCCTTGACACTTTCGAAACTATTGTATGAAATAATATACCTAAAAGCTACAAAACATATTAAAATAAAGAGTGTAATAAATAAATAAAATTAACAGTAAATGTATTAATAGGAATTATAAATATGGTAAAGAGTATTTTCCCAATTCCTTTTTACCGTAGGAATGCGTTATTTTTATTGAAAGTAAATATTTCATTTTAAAATTAAATACAAAATAAATAAAAAAAATACACTACACTGTTTTGCTTGACCCTAACTATGTGTAAGGAGTAAAATAATAAATCCGGGTCTGTTCGACCCGCAAGGCATGCGGCGCAGTTTTTATACACCAAGCATGCCAACGGTTAATCCCCAAACTGACAGATGTCGCTTTAGTCTATTATTTTTGACACATAGGACAGTTATTTGTCGGGCATATGATTTATTTATTGAACCCCTATGCGTTTTTACGCAAAACAGCTTTTTTGTTCCAATTTTAAATATACTCTGAAATCCAATTGACTTACTGCAAATGACGAGGTTCAAATTTTTTGGTTTATCGGTCTTTTCGACCATGGTTAAATAGGTTTTTAATAACAGCTCTCTGATAGCATATTTGACACTTTCTTTACTTTAATAGTCTTATAACAATCCTTACAAATGTCGCTATCTTTATATTAAATAACAAAAAAATCCGAAGTTCCAATTTTCTGCTTAAACATTTCTATAGTAAATTTTACATATAAATTCAACAGAAATACTCAGTTACCGTACTGAAGAATGCAAATCATATTTACTCGGTTCCATCGTAGACGTTAAAATATCGTAACGACGTCATACCATCGTGTAGGAGCCATTATTTTTATTTCCATGCATTTGTCTCCGGCATGGTTTATGATTCGTCGTTTGTATGCATAGCGCAGTGGCAAGTTTCTTTTATCTCTAATAAGATCCCAATACGAATGTGCTCCCTTAAGTAATAAACGTATAGTGCGTGATGTGTTTCCATTAATTGTAACGACACGGTTTTGGATACGACTCTATGGCAAATACATTTTTTTGATAGATAACGATTAATTATTATAAAAGGCATTACCTACTGATATAATAATAATTCGTTGTCACCTCTCTTTCTCTTTATGTATACAGATAATACATTAAGAGGGTTTTGACAATATTATAGGAATGTGCTTAAATTAAATTAATAGGTACCTAATATATAATTATATATTTTATAGGTAGGTTTATTCAGTTAAAATGAATTAGTTAATTTTTTCCCGAATTAAAAAGCATCGTATGTGTTGTCTAATATGCTTGTCAAACTTGAGCCAAATCCGTTCAGTAGTTGTTACGTGAAAGACCAACTACCAACGACCAGACCAATACTTAAACATAACATTCTCCCAAATTTTAGCGTTTATATAAGTAGGATATAATAAAACGAACGTCATTTGACGTACCGTACCGTACAACAACGGAAACCCTGCCAATTGCGTACAAAATACGTCGAATTTGTAGAACAAATATAAATGGTTGAGGGTAGATCAGGGGTAGATAATTACATTTTTTGATCTTCGGAAACGGGGGATGACGTCAATGCTAAGGCGACAGGTCCCTGTTTGTATTTTTTGATAGTGTCATAGATATTGGAAGATAGTGGATATACCGCAATTAAATCTTCGTAAAACTCCCTATTATTTGTATATTATATTATCGTTTGGAAATATATGAAAAGCGTGATTAAGGGTGATAGTATTTGTAGCCTATACCACGGTTCGTTCCTATGTTATAATCCTTTATTTATTACTTAATTATGAAGGCAAGGTAAATAATTTAATTTTACACGAGTCGTCCAAATATAAGTAAGTAAGAATAAATCGATTAAATAACACAAAATGTATCCAAAATAATGACGCTTATCTACTCTTATGATGCCCATGGGCTTTGCGAAAAGGACCCTAGGTCATGTTAGACTTCCTATAGCTAAAACCCCACTGTGTTCCAAATTACCGCAGCTGCAGTGGGTCACGGACACCTTAGCACTCTCCCAAAACATGCAATGCAGTACGAAGAGAAGATAAAGACTTATCAACTCTACATAGGAAATTTATTTATTTTATTTTTATTTAACAAAAGTACAATTTAATAAGTGACAATTGTTTATATAATTTAAGTTCCTCCCCAAACCTTAGTTTAAAGGCGAGAAGCGCTCCTTCTTACACTTAATGAATACATACTTTATATAAAATTAAATATTTAAAAGAAAACTTAGTCCTCACAAAAAATAAAATAACCGCTCGAGCGCTTTGCGCAAAAAATATCACGGCTCTTGAGCGCTGGTGTCCAATGACAAAAATGGCGGAAAATTGGTATTTTTGTAATTCGTAAACAACATCCATTTAAGAAGTGTATTCGAGTTAAAATTGTTTAGTTTCTATTATTTAAGAACCATTCTGCTTATTTTAAGTTATATTCTGGTAAATTGAGTCATAATTATTACTTAAAATTACGTTTAAAAATGCTCGAAGGTAATTTTCACTAGCGTCGGTAAATAAACAAATATCTCGATTATTAGGTCGAATATAATCAAAACTATTAATTTTATATAAAGTTAAGACTATCATCTATACTTCTAACACAAAATATCAAATAGGTTTCATATAAAAAACTTACAGTATATTTGTCCAAAAAAACACTACATGCTCAGCACGAAAACACGGTTCGCTTCTAATGACAAACTAAAACTGAACATAGACGAAATACATCTTTAATTGATGTCATTAGATAGGGTTGTTCCTCTAGAATCATGTAATACCGATTTTGTGACCATAAACTAAAATTAATAGTCTATAATTTCATGTTTTATCTTGCTAGGCCCCAGGTAACTCTAGCTATCCGCAGCGCACAAGAGCTGCGAAATTGGGTAACTATAGTAGCCCAAAACGCGCCAGCAGCGGATAAAAGCACCAATCAAAATATGCCTATATTTTTAAATGCAACACAAACATACTCATTTGTATTGACATTGTTATCTATTCTATTAATTAAGTGTCCAACTTCATATTATTATAGAAGTAAAATTTTTTTTTCACAGAAAATTAACAGGTCGTTTTGTTATTTTAGATTTGGTTAATATTTATTATTAAACTTAGTAAATTTCTTTAAGAGCTACAGCCTTAGACAGACAGCATAAACACAATATAACCTCCTATTTTTACGACGAGTAAGTATTATAGTGAGTTTCAATGCCCCATATAAAACCTATTCAAGAATAATAACATAATCTGTAAAACCTATTTTATATTAAGTTTTGTTGAAAATATAAAATGAGCAAGCGACCTTGCCTGTCACTTAGGATTATGATACCTTAAAAGATTGATGTGCGTTTTTCAATGAAGGCTTTATATTGTTATACATTAAATACTTGGAAGGGATCGTTCTTGTATACGCATATTATAAAGAGGCTAGATTTGATTGTTTTTTGTTTGTTCGTAGGATCTACGAAATTATTAGACCGTTTCTACAAATGTTTTTTCGAGTGCCTGACTAGATAATTAAACAGTAAAGTTCTTGTTAAAACGCGGACGAAACCGCGGGGCTAGTTAGTTTTATCAAAAATATACCTAAAATGTATCTAAAAAGAGATGGATGGGTATTATTGTTGTTGGAAATACCATTTAGCTTGTTTATTTAAAATAATCACTTGATAAAGAAATGCATTGTAGAATGGAAAATTGTTTTTAAAGCATGTTTATATCTTTCAATATTTTTAAAATTTGTTATTATCTGTTTATACTAGGTAAATGCATTTCGACTTAGGCACACTTTTAATGATACTAAAAACTTTATTGTGTGCCGAAAGGTCTACAAAGTCTTAAATGAATACATTTAACGGCGACAAACATTATCAGCGTATATCTTTATTAGATAACATGCTTTAGAATTTTGATTTTTCGAGATTGTTCTAATAATATAGAACCAGCCATGTTGGCGGAATACGACTTATTAAAGCGTTAGATTTATATAAGTTTACTTACCCAAAAGTTTCATAACTTCTGTTTGACTGATAAGTACATTGAGATGGCCCGTTGCCAGGGGCAACGCGAGCCAGACCGCCCAAACGAAAATCAGTCTTTTACACGCCATTACTGAATAACTCACTGTTCTATCATTCTTAATTTCACTATACCGTTCATTTTCACATTAATTTCTATACCACAATCTACGTCGTATCCATTTTCGAATTTAGAACCGCGCGAAAAGTTTTCTACCCACTACAGATATCATAAAACTAAATTCTAAATTTCAATCCTAATTGCTGTCAGAAAAAAGAAATCATTCTCCGTTCAAAAACCAATCTACATTAATGAATAATGGTAAGCTATTCGAAATTTAAATTTCCGAACGCGTCGACGTTCGCGGGCTTTCACGGAAACGCGGGAAAGTGGCGTGACACGCGTCGGGCGACCACGACACCGCGCCGCACTGCCGTCGCGTTCGGATACTCGTAGCGCCAACAAGTTACGTGTTGTCATGCGCACTTTAACCAACCCTTGCAGTGAACTTGTCTACCGCAAGTCGCACCTTGAACGATTACCGGTAACTGAAAAGAAGAAACTTTCAAACGAAAAAAAGAATTAAAAACTGAACGCCGCATTAGTAACAAGCGTGTTTTATATTACGAATATTTTCCGTACCCACTCTTTTAATAAGGAAAGTAGGTACATAAAATGAAAAGGAGACCTTTTTACCGTAAAATTAAAAATTAGAAGTATGTAAAAATTGTTTTACAATCATACATTAGGTACAGACAATAAATCATTAAAAAGCATATAAAACAACACAAAATGTAACTTTGAAATAAATGCATACACGTATACTCGTAGTATTTTCCCATGTAATGTAATATCATTTGAGTTCTCCAACGATATTTGCTTATCGATATAGCTGAAGCGGAATTCGCAACGACTGTACTGTTATCAGCTCTTCTCTTGGTTTCAAGGAATTAAACTAAGGCGGAATAACAATATTATTGTACATCTAATCAGAAGTCTCGTTGTCATGAAACGACTATAGAACTTTCTATAATATACACAGTCGTAGTAGAATAACAGTAGAATAACACTATATTTGTAAATTGTATGTGACTTAAAAATCCCATATTTATTACATAAATCATCTAATACTAAATTATAAGTATTGTCAAATTACAACACAATAGCTCAAGAAATAGAAATCTTCCTAAAAAAATTATATTTAATTGTAGTAGTACCTTGACAGTATCGAACTCACTATACTTTTCTTTAATTCCTTTTAATAATTAAAATCACTTATTAGTGTGTGCTAAGTGTTTTACATGAGGTTTCTTTTTTGTGTTTTTCAGAGCAGAGAAGAGTTTATTCACGCTAAAGCCCTTACTGCCTTACGCTCTCATAAAATGTATGTATAATAAACGTCTATAATATACTCCAAGCTTTTTGCAAACGTAATTTGATTCTGAAAATCAGTATATACCGGAGTGCCCTTCCGCTCCGTGTAAATGTGTTAAAAATTGAAAGGCTTTCATCGAAGAGACTTAAAGTGAATTAATTGAGTTTATCTCGGGGGCGGCGACATTAGGCCTGTTCGCGTGGCACTAATCAAATTATTTCGCTTTTATAAACTTTGAATGTACTAATGAAACAGATTATGCTGACTGATGGACGGTCATGTATTTATGTACACGGCTAAAGTATTATTTTAAGTAAAATTCAGTTAGTCGTAATTAGAGTAATTGAGAAATAGAAACTACCTTTATCGGTTTTTATAGATAGATATTATAATATATGGTTTGGATTTTTAATTTTGATTATTTGCAATGGTTTCACTCAGGTTAAAAGTGAGATACAGCTAATTTATATAGTTATATTATAAAGAAGTAAAGCTGTTTGTTAAATTATAAGGGGTAATCTCGGAATCTGTTGAACCGATTTCAAAAATTCGTTCACCAATAGAAAGTCATATTATTGCTGAGTATCATAAGTTTCATAAAAACCGAAAAATCAAAAAGAATTATTAATATTATGCCTGACGAAGTGGGCACGGGTCAGCTAGTTTAAAATAATTAATTCTACTAGTAATATAAAGCACAGAGAATGACAACTTTCTAATAAATATGTATTTCAGAAACATATAAACAAAATCGCTATACCTTGTCTTAAAATTAAAGTTAACGAAGCATAATCTAAAACGCAAACCAGGTAATAAATCAAAAAGGTATCTCAGGAAAGCTGCAAGATTAACAAGAATGTATAAATAATCGCACCTCCGCTGATGGATGGAAACGACTCACTGCAATCTTCTTTAGTTGTAACTGTAAGTAAAATATTTATTTTAAAACATCCGCAATGAGAGAAAAAAGGCTTGTAAGATTAAGCTGTCTGAATATCGTGGTGGCTTAAGTATTAAGTCTAAGTATTGTTCAGACTTGACTTCTTAATAAATATTGGTAAGTAAGATGTCATTTCATTGCTTCACGAAGCATGAATAGTATAAAATGTTTTTATTTTCATACAATAACTAGGTAGCTGGTACTCTTAATCAGGTAGGTACTTTATGATAACCTAACAACTTCGAAAAAAATCAGAGATTATGGAGTACAAACAAAACAATAAACAAACGAATGCTGTAATGCTTTCATGCAAGCATTTAATCCAAGTTGTTTTATTTCCGAAACACCAAAAATACAGTACACAAACGAAACAAAATCCTGGCAAAAAATTCACATATTCGCTTAAAAACTACATTTTAATCGTTCGTTAACTTATAAAGTATGAAAAATATTGTTTGGTGCAATAACAAAAAGATATTGACTGAATTTCAGATTGCGCGGGCGAAACGCTCATGATAATTATATTTTATTATGCTTCCATTATGTATACAGCTCAGATACGAGCGTAAAGATATAAGCATGGGGAGAGCTCTCAGGCTTAAGGCTACGAATATTTTTATATATTATTTTAACTAAGAGATTATATATCAGAGTGCAATTTAAATCTTCTTCATTATATAGTATAAAACAAAAAGAAACTACGCAACCGATTTTCATGCGCTATTTTTCATCATTTATTTAATTATCAAATAGAGTGATTCAAGAGGAAGTTTAAGTAAATAACAAACCAGAATTATATGCTTCATATAATATTACTGTCTTATTCGCTATTAAATCAAAATTACCAATAAAGAGTTTTTTTAAGGCAGAATACTATTTGAATCATAATAATTCATACCTTCAATATTCAAACCTTAATTTTCAGGCACATTTGCAAGTTTCATTTTTTCATTGTACGTTTTATAATAATAGAACACAAAAAAGAAAGCTTTATTTGAGAGGTCTAATCTTTCTAGATCTCGTCGTGTGCAATACTGAACGACTCGTTTTGCACTCTATCGGAAAATTCCAGAAACTCGCGCGAGCGTGGAACGCATGCTATGCTTGTTCGTCGCAAACTTTTACGTACGTTTTAATTTTTAAAAATAGAATGTTCATTGCCATATGAAAAAGAAATAAAAGAATTGAACTGGCTGGAATGTATTTTGTTTTTTATTTTGATTTGTTTTTGTTATACCTATCTAAAAAATAAAATGACTGAATATTTTTTTTTGGCGGTAGAACTAAAAAACATTAAAAAATGTACGTGATATTACGCTATTTTTAGTGAGTCTTAGTCACAGATATGCGAGTCGTGGATGGTTGTTTATATGAGTATAAATTTATCGATAGTCTATAAATACCTTGCTAAGTAAGCGTTATCCGATAGTTTACTTTACTTAAGAAATACGTTTGTTCTGTCTGCACAAACATGGTCGATACTTCCAATGTTTATGGAAATCTCTAGAAATGTGGATTTGGCGGATGTCGAGATTAATACAGGATGCTGGATGTTGTTCGATTAATAATAATTTAATATTAGAATCCAGAAATTGTTGAACTATTCACAACATTAAGTGACGTCATTGACTCTTAGATTAATGCTATTTAAAATTTATTTAACGAAATTTTATACTTCTCGATAAAATTAGACGTATGAAGAACACAGAATCCTCAGTGGTATCATGCCCCATACATAAATGACAAAGTCATAAAGTAATTTTGCCATTTTTACCTTATAAACCATATATTTTTTAAAGCTGGCGACATTTAGCTTGGCGATGGTCCATAGCCAGAGGTAGGTAAATAGTGCATCAGGCAAACTCGACTCAGTTGCCAGCTACAAAAAAAAATAAATAAAAAAAGTCTTTCAACACCAAAACACATTTTTCCTCTCATCTAATGTTTTGCAAACAGTACTTGCACGAATCCATATAACATAGCTTTTGAAGGTAAATAATACCCGATTTTATAGCAAACCAAACACATTATCTCATATTTCGGGACGGGCAAATATTGTCCGATGAAGCCCTCAATCTCATGTTCCCGGATACTTCGCCGGCTCGAGTTACCCGGATAAAGGAATATGAATTGGTTACACGTTTTACGTTTATTTTACGGAAAAAATAAAATATTACACAAAATATAAAAACTTTCGATTATTTAGATTGTGTAATGTTTTATTTTTTATTAGTACACTAGCTGTTGCTCGCGACTTTGTCCCCGTTGATTTGTTTTTCCATTATTTCTTCGCTTCTATTAGTCGCAGCGTGATGTTATGTAGCCTAAAGCCTTCCTCGATAAATTGTCAATTCAATAAAAAAACAATTTTTCAATTCGAACCAGTAGTTCCTGAGATTAGCGCGTTCAAACAAACAAACTCTTCAGCTTTATATATTAGTTTAGATTAGACACGGAAAAAAAGAGTTTTTCTTAATTACTTAGAAATACACAAATATGGACTTAGGTGCAATAAATAACTACCAATGATTTTTTAATAACTTACTCGCTAATCCTTTCTGTAGCCTTCTTTAAAGCTTCACACACTACAATTTTTTTAGTTCAAAGCTCCTTATATAAAAATTAAAAAAAAAATTAGTCCGACTCACTATAAACTATATCTATAGAAGCGCACACTTCTTTAAATTACTGTAGTAATGTATTCATAAATTTACCCAGTACTAAACCAAAGTTTTATTAAACCTGGAATGGTAATAATCTAACAACATCAACCATTTCTCTATGAAATAAAACGTATGGTTGCCTGGAAGAAATGGCTTACAGCCATAAGGCCACCATTTACATGTGTTTATATTTCTCTAGTTTTCCTTTTATTGTATATGTTTTATAAATAGGTGTAATAAAGAACTTTAAAGTAAATAAATCAACGTTTCTACAGAATCGTAGTGGAATAGTTTAAACCCCAAATATCTTATCCGTCTAACTAGATCCGAATTATAAAACTCATCGGATATTCCGTTTAAGCACTTCACCGCAAAATGCAATCTGATTTAGGAAATCGCTTGCCAGTGACGGCCGCTCGCCGCGATTCAATTTTGCTATATTGTGTACAGATTGTATTGCTATGCTGATTATGCGAGTTTAACTTTAAATAATTTATTTAATGACTATGTGTGATGTTGTCAGCGACTTCGTCCGCGTGGACTTTCATATGAAGTTTGAAAAAAAAGGTTATAAGTAGCTTATGTCTTTTTCAGGCTTTAGAGTCTAGACCATCTGTGACCAACTGTTCAGTAGTTTTGGCGTGAAAACGTAACAAACAGACAGACAGAGTTACTTTCGCATTTATAATGTTAGGAGGAAATAATTTCTTCATACATATGGAAAAATATGCACTACAGAGTAGACTTTAAACTTAGATACCTTTAAAAATAAGTATGAACTTTTTTCATTACCATTCTCGTACATAAGAATTTTTCAATAAAATGCGCGACAAGCAATTAAAATTAATTACTTGTATTAATTATGTATTAGGCGATGATATAATAAAAGCCTGCAAAACTGCCTGCCTGCCACTGTCATGAGGCATGACAACATGAGTACTCATAGGCCGCACCTGTTCGCATATACAAAATTAAAATTAAACACATTACATGCTAAAATAATATAGTATATTGATAATTTGTATCTATGCGAGTCGAAATATATGTATCGCATAAACAATAAATGACGTGTCTTCAGCAAGATAAATACCGAAGAAGAAAATTTCCGTTTCCCGAACTTTGATCTCAAGTCCCAGCGTATTCAGAGTGGAATCTGTTCAAAACTCTGATTCTTATGAAAACCAAACGTATACGAACTTCAAGTTAAGAACAGTCAGGTACGCAACACGCAATCTCCTCGGAAACCAATTTTAATTTCCGTCAGGAATATATATGTTTCTACGAACCATTGCTTCAGAGACTACTTTCAAAGAATTTCTAGAAAGTTGTACTACGTACTACTCAGTTTGAAAAATATATCAAACGTAGAATTGCAAAGCCATTATACATTGTTTTGCCTTCATATCTTGTGGTTTAAAACGTTCTTTAGTTTGATACCAAGTGATTTATTTCCATTATAATATATAATAACCCTTAGTAAGCGCCTTCGTAAATTGACTACGCAACTAAATAAAAACCCTAATTTAAATATAGACAAATAATATTTAAAGCCAGGCTACCTGGCATACCATATTCAACTAGGTTTTATAGGTAGATTACCTAGTACATGAAGTCCCAGCAGTATTACCAAACAATGAGGTATCTACCATCCAATTGAAAGTCAGTTACATACTACCCCTTATTCTATGCAAAATTTTATAATATTATGATAGTGTATCCTTCCTTGGGTCGCGTCCTATGCTATAGTTATGCTATAATAGACAGTATTTAACATTTTACATTTTATATTAAAATAAAATCAAAATAGATTATTAGCTACAATCATATATAATCAAATATAATTATATACCTACTTGTACATCTATTTAACCGGACTACATATGTTAGAACTTTTAAAACGACATGGCATTACGAAACAATTAGATTCGGAAATCAATTCATACATAGAACAACCTACAAGAGAAAAACATCCAAGCCATACTCCACATTTTTTACATACATTTTAATACGATAGGGAGTGTGTACCCGCTCTTAGGATGCGTCAAATGCAGTATGGAGAACATCTTCTATCTGATGCATACATTGTATAGAAACAGTTTCACTCCGTACATTGTAATTGAGTTCTTAGTTGTAATGTCGTTAAATGGCTGTTTATATGACCAACTATAAGCACCTGAGGTTTATTTATCTCAGGTTGGTTGCAAATACGACCGCTTGGCGCAGTAGTAGCAAAACTGCTTTCTGCGCGAAGGGTCGTGGGTTCGATCCCCACACCGGAAAAATATATTTGTAATTTACATTCTTATTTTTATGGGGTCTTGGTATTTCTATATATGTATGTATTTAAAAAAGAAAAGTATGTATATGTAATTTATTCCGTTATCTAGTTGCCATAAAACAAGCTTCTGCTTAGCTTGGAACTAGATGGCGCTGTGTATAAATATCCTGAAATATTATTTATTTATATAAATGTCTATTAATTCTGTTTTATTTTAACTTTGTATGACACACACAATAAATTTTATAAGCATCTGTCGAGAACTTCTGGAGTTTATTAAATTCAAACAAAAAATTCCTCCTTATATAATAATATACTAGTCTTCATACCTATTGTAAAAGAAATACCAAAGTTGATCACCACATCGAGATATCTTCCTCCAACTTCATAATTTTATTAGGTATTGAAATATTGCATATTGTGATAAAAGTAGGTACCTACATAATACCAAAAAATATAACGTATTAAAGATTGACCTATTAATTCAAGTATAAATAATTGTGTGACACATTTACAAGTACATAATTCACCGCTTAGCGCGTCATTTATAAGTCGTAAACCCAGAAACTCGAGTAAATATTGGTGATTATTCGTGTCCCAATTTATAGCTTCACGAGGTTAATCAAACAATTCCGAAAGCCTTATGATTTACAGTGAAAACAATCGTTAGTGCCTACTGCGTAATTATTCCGATTTATTGTACCGTTTTTAATGGCGTATAAATATAGTGTTTACGTCTTCTTGCAATCCAGATGAAAAATAGGCTCCATACAAGGAGTTCAGGATACCCATAGAGACGTTGTAGTAAGGAAGGACGATATAACCTTCCTCTGAACCAAAGGGATCCTCGACCAGTCGAACCACTGACTGGCCGTTATGCCCCGATGGTTCGATGCCGAGAAGTTGTTTATATGCTAGAACAAATATCGTAAGCGCGATTCAGTTTCATCATTCAGGCAATTTTTTTTTACTTTTTTCCTTCTTTTATTTGTTTTAACAGACTTCAAAAAAGGGGAGGAAGGTTTCTCAATTCGACCGAATGTTTTTTTTTATATTACAATACTATTTCTATCAGGAAATATACGCAAATTTCTTAGCTAAGGTTCTTTATAACATAGCAGGGCGACCTTCCCACTCCGATAATAACCCTTTAATATTTTCTAACAGTTAACACCTATACTTTGGACCTCACCTTAATAGTGAACAGACATGCAAATAAGTCAGAACTAGCATGATAGTCACACATAAACCCCTTATTTTATATCTCGAGTGGCTTTTAGTACTAAACGTCACTATAATGAAAACATTACCTATAATATTAACTTTTTGGAATAAAACTTGTTTATATACCTAGTTTAAAATGAGAATACTATTAATGTCAAAAATCCAAAGAAATATGACTATAACCATCCTTTAAACAAAATCACAATAAATAGATATATAACGCGCTAATTAAAAAAAACTTAAAATCCTAATTACATATTAGCTAAATATTCGATATTTATTTTTATAACTATTTAGTTTAATAAATAAATGAATTATTGCTATAAAACTAGAATAAAACAGTTTTTACTGTGAATTGATATACAGGCAGGCCCAATGCTTACGTATAACAAAGTATAATTGATATTCAAGCATTACCTTCAAACGATACAGAAACTTTACAAAGTATTGCGAGTCAAAACTGTGAAAATTACCCGACACTGGATGCATTGCGCTTTCAATTGCAGGGTTTCATTCTTTCACACCGATCGCTTTTGGGTTTTTTCGTTTATTTTGTTAAAGATTATTTCAATGTGTATGTTTAGTCGTGATTTACATTTTAAAAAGCTTATGATGATTAAGTTATTAGCATAAGAGTGATTTTGAGATTTTGAGGTTATGGGTAATATTTCAAGCAGCAATGACCACTTTTGATTACTACATAAGCCGATGCTTACATGATCCAAAGTGGTCATTGCTGCCCATGCAGTACACACTTGGGGTCTTAACAGATCTGGAGTAAGTTTAAGACATATTCAATATGTCTTATATATATAGAACGTTATGTAAAGAGTGTTTATTATATCAAACCTATTTTTTTAATAATGCAAACATTTTATAAAATATTTGCGCAAAACAATGGGAAGACTATGCTACGTAAGATATAAAAGACTACTTGAATAACCAAACTAACCCTACTTTATATGACCTCAATACTAAATTAAAACATTAAATCACATCGTAAAAAGTATATTGCTACACTTGTAGCACGCTGCGGTAGAACATTGTATCTGAATTGAAACAAAATGGAACTATGAAATGCACTTACAAATTATACATTAAATGCTGCGCTGAGCGCCATGGTTTTAATTAGGGTATTTTGTTGTTTTATAGTTAAAAGGTTTTTGTTTTTATGAAACACTTAATTTTTTTATTCACTTGGTATATATTAAAGATTATATTTCGAGCAACAACAAGCTTGGTGACGTCATTTCTATCAATAAGAATCTAAAGTAGATTTTCCGCCACTTTATAGTAAGAATGACGTCACATAATCAATCATACATTTCCATCGCAACAAAATACCATCTGAACGATTGTCTATAGCATCGCTTCATTCAACCATTTGTATTTATAACCATATAATCGTTATAGTATATGTATAAACTCAACCCAATACAAGATTAACACATTAAATCACGCATTAAAAGTATGGTGCCGCACTTGAAAGTTCACTGCTGCAATTTACAGCAACATTAGCGGCAACATGCTGCAATGCTGCGGTTACACATTGTATCTGTATTGAACAAAATTCCACGATGGAATGCACTTATATGTACAGTTATCCATGTAATGTGTCCCCTTGTAAAACGAGACACTATTGTATGTCTATTTTTGAGGTTATATTATTTTCAAAATCTAGATTCAAATATTACGCCCTATAACGTCACAGGCTTACACATTTAGAAATTTAGTCAGTTATTTTGTTATTTTTAAACGCCTTCAGCTTCTAAGATCGTTTTCCTATTATAATACACATAAACATTGAATAATATAGTTATTTGCGCTGTTAATAATTAACACATTGGTGCAAACAATGCTGTCAAAAGCTAACGTCAAAAAGTATTCCCAGTCTATTGAGAAGGCGGGAAATTTAAATTACATTCTACATTTAATGTCAATATTTTGACAAGCCATTCAAATGTTTTATTTTGGCTTCAGTATCTTAAATCATAAATTTAGTCCTTAAATTACAAACGTACTAATGACATTAATGATAAAAGAAAAACTTCCCTTTTAAATTTTTCCGTAGCATCAGTAAGTAAGGCTTAATCAAATCCAAACAAGAACATATAAAAAATAATGATTATTCCATCTATATTTGGTGTCATAGGACGCCGAAGGGAAAATTTAAAACGTAGCAGTTACTAGTACAAAGAACGAACTCCGTAAGTGGCTGCAATGAAGCCTTTGCCCGCTATAATGTGGGAAACGAAACCCTTTTGTCCTTTAATTTGAAAGAGAATTGGCTCGAAAGGAAGTGTCCACTGGCTTTGAAGTCGCATTTATTACATTTCGGTGCATATCGACCAGTTGGACTTCGTCAGTATTGAATGAGTTTTGTATGGACAGTGGACTCTATATCGATTTTTACTAGGTTACTGGTTGATTGTATCGGTAGATAAAGTTATATGAATGAGTATGAAAGTAAGTACACATATGTACTGAATACTTATGTTATATGGATAACTTACTAATGTTATAATGTTAAAAAAATATATTCTGTAACCTTTAGGCACCAACGCTCATAAATTATCTTTTTCTTTACATTATTTCAGTTTGGAGAGTTACTTTTTTTATAAAATATAGTAAGGTACTTTTAATTTTTATTTATATTAATTGGTAATTTTCATCTCAACATGCAAGCTGGATAACATGTGATTAGGTAACCTTTAAGTTTTGAATATTAGGAAAAACACAATATATGTAAATTAAATCTTTTCAAACTTAAGCCACCTAAAAGCCGTTAATAATATGCAATATCATTAAAATTAAATATACGCTATTGTTTTTATAAAGAATATTCGACGTATTTTAAACATTTTCAAGTAACCTCCACAGACTAGCTGCAAAGATCCACAAAACTCGCGAGTGATAGAACTATGAACGATGAACAAACACAAGATCCATCATATTTCAGACATTTTCTCAAGAAACCGGTATTGAAGCTGGAGGTTACATATTCATGGTATTCGGTTCAACGGTGTAGAAAAGTGAAAACATTCGGAATACTGTATCGACGTCTCTATGGGTAGCTTTTAGCGGTTTATTGCGAATAATGTATGATATTCAAAGTCAGGTGCTGTTTCTCGTACTCTTTATTTGTTCCTTTATAAAGACTGAATAAAATCAAAAGTTTATTTTTATTCTATAAGACTACATTATATAGAAATATTTTCTTAACATAGTATTACAAACTAATTAAGAAAGCAGTTTCTACAATTATTCTTTTAATCACTTAATCATAAAAATATAGTTTAATTTACTAAAAGATATATATCCATAATTTTTATTGTGTTTATTATCGATATTTTATTTAAGCTAAATTACGGAATTAATATTTTAAGTACAATCTGTAAAAACGTTTCACTTCAAGTATACTTTAACAACTGACACATTTCGTAAAATCGTTTGCATTTAGACCACAATAAAACGCGAAGACGGGAGCAAATATTGTCTGCAAACATCCACAAAAACTTCTTCCTGACACCCCTAACAATTCCCTAGCAATAAATCGAAAAGCGACGGACGAACTTGTACATCTGTTACCTTTGGCTTCCGAAAAGAATTATTTATTTAGTACTGACTTATTCTTTAAAACGATACTATTTGTTGGAAGGGGTTAGCTTGCGAAAACCAATCCAACTTCAATTTCAACTAACAGGGGCTAGCTTTAACTAAACATTTCGTTAAATTGCTTATAATGTTGATAGTAATCATTTATACTAAAGCAAATGGGATAACACATCCTTAGAAGATTTATTTAAAAATAAAGTTTTACTTAAATATGTTGCTGACACACTTTATTTTTTCATAAAGTTAATATTGTTTCCACGATTACGAACAATACCTATCATAGTACATACTTAAAACACTTGATTTTCAAATAAATATCCACAGTATAGAAGTTTACAACGCGCGTTACTCCCGACTTAAACTAAAACATTTCAACATAAAAGCGTCGTAGAAATATCCAAAAATACATAGGTTCTTTATTTAAACACTAATACAATGTTCCTTAATAATGTCAATTATCGAAATGTCCAGACATCCGTAGAAACACCGCAGCCTCTTGTCCTAGATTCCTGATTGCAGACCTTGGCAGCGATTCAACGATGATACGGCCTCGACTTGGGGTAATTTGATTTTATTTCGCAATGCAACTTCACGAAATATAGCCAGATTGTGGAAAACATTTAATTTGGTAACGCGCAAGCAACTGAGTCATCACTATGACGAGTCACTACTCATCTGAGTCATTAGGTGAGAAATACTATTCATTAGTTATTAAAATAACTAATTCTGAAAACAAAAGTCCACGCCTTAAACTAATAAGGTCTTATAAAGTGTCTGAATTAGATAATTCATAGAAACTTTGAATGTCTTGTGTGTAAAGCTGTTGGTATCTCTAAATAAATATATATTTTGCTACCGTACCGATAATGAGACTGCAAATTCTATTACTTAAGTAGGTAAGAGTCTCACAACCAGTTCCACCACCGGTTCTTTAAGTGTGAGCATTTCCCCTCGTAAAAAAAGAAATTTCAGTATGAAGTTCTTATAGAGCTCATAAATTTAGGTGTCTTATATACATCCATTTATTTAAAAATCCATTGGTTCTAATCCAATGGTTTCCAAGATTAATATAATTGTACCATATTAAATTTCTCTTGTCGATTGCAACATCCAAAAATGTTTCTAATTTACCAATTCGTGCCTCAAAGGTAGTCCAAGCTTAACCGAATCACGCACGGACTGGTCGAGCCTAACTCTATACCTTTCCGGCGTATGGTACATCTGAATCGATAGCATAGGAATCATTACAGTCACCCCAGCATGTCAACATGGCCGTCCCACGGGCCGACTGCAATTTAAAACCCATCAATAATGCTCTAATGGACAAACTTTCCTTGCATCGCAATTACATTAATGCTATTATTTCTTTGTACACACGGTACTGGTAGCTGTGAAATGTCTGACAGTTTCGCTGCTGATATGACTGTTCAAGGTTGAATGAATGAAAATTGACTTACAGTTAATCTTTCGAAGGAAGAAGAAGAAATGAAGGAAATAATAATGAAAAAATTGCCGTGTAGGTAACTAAAACATTATAATACAAGAAGCCGAAGATTACTCGATTCAATTCACCTCTTCTCTCTTCTATAATCCTCTGGTTCATTCTACAGCTTTCGTACTTTATATTCCACCGATCTTAATGATATTTACGTAAGGATAGATTATGATAACCCTTCATAACATCGTAAAATCAACTTACCACCAGGCAAGATTGCGGTCAAAGTACTACCTTTTAAAATAAAATGATAATATTAAAAAAAATACATAGGTTCTGCAACAAACACGTCAGCGCTGTGTGTCAGAAGGTTATAAACAAATCCCTCTTGCGGTTACGGGTTTCCAACGCGACACTTGAGGTAATAGCAAAGTTTACACTTTGTAATTCCGTATGGGGAGGAACTAGGATTAATCATCTGTATAAAATTTTTGGGACAATTACATTTTAGTTTTACTTAATTTAGTGTGACAACCCTAATCCCATACTGATGATAATTATACCTAACAAGATTCAAATCATAAATCTGGTAATGTCACTTATATGAATTACTACTAAGTATAGTCAATATGTATTGTGTCTAATTCTATGTTACGGATGATGATACATCTATACTAATATATAAAGCTGAAGAGTTTGTTTGTTTGATTGTTTAAACGCGCTAATCTCAGGATCTTCTGGTTCGAATTGAAAAATTCTTATTTTATTTAATTGACCATTTATCGAGGAAGGCTTTAGGCTACATAACATCACGCTGCGACTAATAGGAGCGAAGATATAATGGAAAATATGGAAAAAACGGGGACTATTATTCATCTTTGAGGGCTTCCTTTGCGTGCGCTGCGAAAACGGCTCAAGATACAAAAATAATATGTATGAAAGAATTATTCCTCTTTAAACGATCTAAAAAAAAGTCCGCGACAGTATATGTCTATCTTTTAAGATTGACTCACTATAACATTATAATAGAAATAGATCCGACGGGGACGAAATCGCGAGCAACAGCTAGTTTTTTTTTAAATAGTGATTCGCTATTAAGAATGATATTTATAAGTACAAAGCACAATAATTACATACTCGTATATATATTTTATTTGAAGCCGAAGCGAATCGCTTTAATAATCAAATATCTTATTTAGATAATATTATCAAATACTTGTCTATAAACATGTATAACCAAGTAGCTTTTTACGTGTTTTTCTTCTCGAAAGGGCATAAAGTTAAAACGGATTATTATTGTTAAGAAAATTACCGTCTGAAGGAATATTCCATTTTAGTTTGTTTTGCTACATTTTTTTTAATGAATAGTTTTATAGAACGAGGTAGAATTTATAAAGTTTGTCAAGTTTGTATATGATAATGTTTGAAACGATTTTCTTACTACTTTTTCTAATAGAAAGCCATTTTATTTATGGCACAGCCAATAATATATTATTATTATATACCAAAATACGTATACGTTTGCGCAGGTGAAACCGTTCGGCACAGCTATAAAATAATATAAAATATAACAAGGTATAAGAATTTTAATAAATTAAAAAAATACATATTTATTCACATACATTTAACCAAGATACAAGACAATAAACAATTAAACACTCGAAAAATGACAAAATATTACACCACTTATAAACATTACGACGATTAAAATTTCCCCGTAAACTTTACACAAATATACCATTTACATACAAACATTTGCTTTAGATCTCGCAACGATCGGACGAAAACACAAACAGAACAATCGAAGCGTTTATAATAATTAACAATGAACATTTTCAGATCTACCCACTGTACGTGTCGATATCGATGAGGTATCAAATCTAACTAAAATAATTCATATAAAATTTTTTAAGGCTGAATGTTTACAATTTTTGCAATTTCAAATGGGATTTTACAAATAATCGGCACTTTATGTAATGGCGACATTATAATAGTTATTCTTGAAAATAATTGCTCTTAAATTATTTTTATTGCATTAATTTTTAAAGTGCATATAAGTTAAAAAAACATTTTACGAAAAATAACCTGGATAAGCGAACTTAACTGAAGTTAAATTTAATAAAATATATCGAACTGTATTATACCAATATAATGCGATTTATGTATGTATACATATATTTTTTGAGTGTATCGTTGTCTGAAGTGGAAATATAAACCGGACCTGACTCTATGACCATAAATATACAAAGATTTAAATCACATTATGTTTTTTGATAACTTTAAAACTACGACTTAAAATTTCAGCGACGCAGTGCGAAAAGGGTCTTACTAAATCTACAGTTCAACGATTAACAATAAGATATTAAATTGCGATCTACCCCCAGTGCAAACAGAAATCAATCATCGTTCCATCACGCCAGGAAGGGTTAACTCTATTCAAATATCTCGAATATTCGCTCGCTCCGCTGATTATCTATTACGACGAATTGTTGTTTAAAGTATTGAAATATTGACGCACCTAGGAATTAATGTTACGCCTTCAGCGAGTGCCTGGGGATTTCGTGTTCGTTCAGACAGCGTTTGAAACTTGTGAGAGACAAGCACTTATAATAATCAAGCCTAAAGCTTAAATGAATGTAGCCGTTACGATTAAAACGGATTGTGCTACAAGAATTATCTCACCGTAGCTAGGATTATAATATTTTGCAATGAGTCGTGTAGAAAGATGAAAAAACTTTTATTTAATATTTACCTCGTTGACCCGTGAATATTAAACCAAATTATTATAATATTATGTCCCCTAAAGCTATAATATAAGTCCAAAAAATATCGGAAACAATAGCATGGGAAAGTAAAACCGCCGAGTGCAACTAATGTCTATAAAATAATGAAATACAAGCTGCACCCGACGGCTTTACCTGCGTAATTTTCTTTTTTGTGACCTATGTACCTACCGAAATTCAACCAAATGTATTTAGAAGTTTTTACATGAAAGAACAGCTAACGTAATTCCATACATCTTCATAAAAATTCTTGTCTATAAGGATGTAGCGTAAATAGCTTTACTTATCTATACTAATATATAAAGCTGAAGTGTTTGTTTGTTTGTTTGAACGTGGTAATCTCAGGAACTACTGGTTCGAATTGAATAATTATTTTTTCATTGAATAGAAAATTTATCGAGGATGGCTTTAGGCATACATAAAATCACGCTGCGACTAATAGGTGCGAAGATATAATGGAAAATGTAGAAAAAACGGGGAAAATTATTCATCTTTGAGGGCTTCCTTTGCGTGCGCTGCGAAAACGGTTCAAGATACCAAAAAATATGAATGAAAGTATTATTCCTCTTTAAATGATCTAAAAAAAAGTCCGCGACAGTATATGTCTATCTTCTAAGATTGACTCACTATAACATAATAATAGAAGTAGATCCGATGGGGACGAAGTCGCGAGCAACAACTAGTATAGAATATAATTTAAAATAATAAAGTTATAAAGTGTGGTCTACTGTGAAGAAAGTCGAAGATGCAAAACCGTGTAGCTTGTAACAACACTTGAAATATCTGCACAGCTTTAACGAGAACTTCGCTAACATGATACTTTCATTAGCTAGAGTAACCATGACTGTATGATTTTATATTTTGTTAAACTATTGTTTCCTTACGATATTTCTTACTTAATTTTATAAAATCTTGTGTGTGCTTTCGCTCGTTTTTCGTGTTAATATAACTGGACATAAAAATTGTTTTGAATTTATAACTTCGGAAATAACGCAGGTTTAAGGTTTCAAGAATTGAAGACTCAAAAAGATAAACTTATCTCTTGAGAACTTATAATAAGTAGACACGAACTAAAAGTTCGGATTAATAGGTTACTTAAGAGATAACCTGAGCGGCATTAATATTACCTAAAGGTATTGATGTATTTTATACAAACATTTTATAAATTTCTGTTTAATACGAAACTAAGTCCAAAAAATTAAGGTAACGTCCTTAATTTTTAAGCCAAACGTACTACTTAAATTAGAGAAAAGCGAAAACTAAGCAGTGACATCTAATCAGAAGATAAATGTAGAAATAAGAAATAACGGGCTATCGTTCGGCTATCAGACGTCAAACTGGCCTAAAATATATTATTTAAGCTAAATTTATTCGTACGTTTGGTCACCCTATAAACTTACACATGCGTACAAATTAACTAATTACAAGAAGTTAAGAAACTTGTTACAACTTATAACCGCTTTGCAATTTTAATTGCAAATATTAGTAACTTTAACATTGAGTGCTGTTTTTTAATCGCATTATTTTTATATTATAAAATAACTCTTAAATAGCATGATGTAGACAATGAATCAATTTAGATGAATCTTTACGATAAATAAAAAAATTTTTGACTACGATTTAAACATGCAATCATAATCATATTTCCTGCGTTTGATACAGCGCTATTTAATATGATTTAGGTTCTCACTAACGTTTCAAATTAGCCTATATTCCGAATATTAAATCAAATGAAGCGAATTAAATGAAAATTACAAACCGCTAACAGTTCGGGGGTTTCGGTGTGATTTTCGCGCGTATTATTAATGCGTGACGCGTGACAGGGCGTATGGGCCCATGCAGATGGCAATGATAAATTGCGTGCAAAAATGTTGCCGAAAATATACTGTCATATTTTTAGGCTTAAGTGTTGGTTTTAGAACGAAGTTTGGAGTTTTCTTTTTTCGTAAAAAGTCCTCAAAGTGTCCTGTACCTTTTAGAATATGTGTTTCGTGATGGACTTAAAGTATAGTGGGTTTTATGGGAAAGTACCGGCCGCTAGAACGTTATACTCGTTAATGAAGAATTTTTGAGAGCACATTTTTAAGTAACATAAACAATAGAGAAGGTAC
>JADANM010006098.1:8063841-8082839 GCA_026213755.1 Eurema hecabe
ATTATGTTACGTGCAAGTTTATGTACAACATAAATAAATTTGCTTGCACTTAACAACGATGTTAATATAACGGACTGTAATTAATAAAAAAAGGACTTATAAAAAAAGAAAACCGCATGAAAATAGATTGCTTGTTTTAAAGATTTCAGCAGATGTAAGGACAGACAAAAGAAAGCAATTTTGTTTTACACTATATAATGATAATTTAATGTTTATACTATGTAATGATGCATTTTGAAAGAATTAAGGACACATAAGGACATACAGAAGAAAGCAAATTTGTTTTACACTATATAATGATTAATTATAATGAAAAGTAAGGGCTAAATTGTTAGGTCTTATTTACAAAACCTAGAAACAGAATAACAACTACTTAACTAATTAACGCTATTGTGTGTGTTATTTTAGGTTTATTCAAATTACTTGTTTGGGTTAGTTGAGTAAAAATATCAATTTCACCGTTGCCTTAACAACCTTTTAGTAAATTATACTGAAATAATTTTGTTTTGACAGTATGAGCTTATCCTTATCTACTAATATTATCTATGCGAATGTGTCTCTGTCCGTCTGTATTTTTCTAGTATTTTGATAAGATTTACTATAGATATAGCCTAAAGATTAAAAAAGTATATAGGTTACTTTTTTACGACAAAAGAGGTAGAAAACTTTTTGGAACTTTGTATGCAGATTTGTTATTTTTTTGTTTCAAGCCCACCTTCCCCCCTTATAACTCTTTATTCCAGTTAAAATTAGCCTATGTCCTTCCCCAGACTCTAGACTATATTTGTACCATTTCGTTATAATCGGTTCAGTACTTTTAGCGTGATGGAAATACAGATAGACAGGCAGAGTTACTTTCGCATTTATAATATTAGTATTGAAGTATGGATTTATGATTTCTATACAAAGCACTTATTAAGAAAAAAATGTATGTGTAAATAAAGTTTAAAAAAATCTACTCACTCTCCCCACTTATACCTTAAGAACGACTGTATCAAATACTACTGTATAAATCATAACGTTTTAAATGCGGTATAACCGCGGTTTGCAGCTAGTTAAGTTATACTTATACCTTAAAATGAAAACCAAGTGAGGCATAAAAGGTAAATAAAATACTGTAATCGTATGATCCAGTATCCACACGAATAAGTTTTGCTTAATACCCAGCCCTTTACAGAATTACTTGTATCATAACCGAACCCCTTATTTTAGCTGTGTGATTCACTGTAATCCATACTAATATTATAAATGCGAAAGGAACTCTGTCTGTCTGTCCATCTGTCTATCTTTCCATGACGCTAAAACTACTGAACCGATTGGAACGAAATTTGGTACTTTTTTTTTAAATCGACCCCAGAAGGTTGCGCGAGGGGTTGAAACTTTTTATCATTTTACGGCCAAACCACTCAACCGATTGTAATGTATTGGTACACAGATGGTCTAGAGCCTAAGGAGGGAAGGAGGGAGGTCAAAGTTTATATGAAAGTCCACGCGGACGAAGTCGCGGGCAACAGCTAGTTCTATATAAAGCAGTCAGTCATAAGGAAAGGAATCTTTAACGATTCAGTGAAAGCATTACGATTCTCGAACACATAGATGATGTTATGAAAAAAAGTATATAATGAATGAAACAAGGTGCTACAAAGGTACAACAATGCAAAATAATCCTTTTTACTTCTACTAATATTATACCCAAATATGAACCTAACTAAAGATGCATGAACATTAACATGTGTATTTGTTTCTCTTTCACGCAAAAACTGCTTAATTAATTTGGTTGAAATTTTGCATGTTGAGTTATTATACCCTTTTTTTTGTTGGGGGGAAATCCTCTTACGGATACCGCGTACTCCTCGGGGGAGAAGGAGGCGGTTATGTCGGACTCGCCTAAAACCGGCCATTACCGACTAAAACCCACCGGTGTTCCGTCGCGCACCCTTTCGGGGGGCGGACCTGCTGAGGACGCACGAAGCAATCGAAAGCAGAAAGAAGAAAGAAAGCAGGGAGTTATTATACCCTGAATTAAGACATAATCCGAGAATTCTTTATCCTGCTACTAACCGCACCCGTATTTACCCGTATTTATGTACTACACACATAAACGTTCCTCTTGAATCATTGTCATAAAAAACCGCATCAAAATCTGTTGCGTAGTTTTAAAGATCTAAGCATACAGGGACAGAAAAATGGTGAATAGCGAGTTTGTTTTATACTATGTATTGATTGATCAATAAGTTTCTATTTGCGTTTCACGCGGGTAAAAGTGCACTATCAAAACCAAAAACATAAACCGCTTTATAGATATCGATGCAATAAATTAGCAACGGTTTGATGCCAATTTTATTATCCGTCAAAACAGCCTCACGTTATTATGATGATAAAATTAATTATCCTTAGCGAATGCACTTCCTACACAAACTGCTCCATCAGCAATAATTGATGAGACATAAATTGCATTTCATACACACACACACACACCCTCAACCACAAACATACAGACACTCTCTCAAACACACACATGTACACCCACTCACACATACATATATTAATACGTGCAGACAGTAAAGTGCGATCGTAATTAGATTCAATGAATTTTAAAAGGCTTTGAAGTTTCAATGTGGATATTAATATACTTGTATCTATATTAAATCATTTTAAAAGTAAAAGCAGTTATTAATATTTCTGATCACAAAGTCAAAAGTCAAATCAAGTGTGTTTTAATAACGTTATCAATTATAAATTTGATAAGAGTCTTAATCACTAGCTTAAAATATCAAACAATTTCGTATGCTAGCAACTTATTTATAAAAAAATTTAACGGAAGATGATATTTGTAGTAAGCCTTTCCGTTTTATGTTTCATATTGATACTATTAGGTATAATTCACAGTATTTATACCTAGTTACATAGCCATAGATTCATTTTGTTTCTGTCTTATCTAAGACAGTTGCGACAACTATTTTACATCATTTTCATTAATTGAAATCCTTTCAATTACGGATTTTATAATATATTTGTACGAAAAGCAAAATAATAGTAAAAACTTACGAGAAGTATCAGCTTGGCCGTTATTAACACCTATATCCCATCAGATAATACACACATATAGAATAACAACACCTAGAACTCAGTACGATTTAAATTTTTCCACATTTATATGGTACATCTCTTAGAGCAGCAAGTATCCTATCACCGCCTAAAATTTCACATGCCTCGCTTAATATTTTCAATAATGTAATAATGCTCCCTACCTGATCTTTAATACGGGGAAGGGATTTGTGGACGAGACGCGTCCGACCGACTGCTTCCACCCCAGCTGTGGATCTGTGCGTGACAACTTTAGAGGGTTTGTATATGTTGCTTAGAATAATTGAGTTTCAAATATTTGGTATAGTACGCGTCATTTATGTTTAGCGATTGACCGGTGATTGATCGGTAGAATCGCGCTCGTAATTAACGTATTGGTGCGAGAAAGACAACACGACTGGGACAACCAATCAACGCTCGCGTACTCGACGATCACGCGCCCCGCGCGCCGCGCCGCTACCTCGATACCTTATTTTTGACTTCTGCGCAGGTTTCGTTCAGCGCTAAAGATTCCTGACGCGTACTATACGAAGATTGAAGACATGCTGATTAAGAAAAAATACCCAAATGAGATACCCAAGTGAGTTTGCGCTTGGCTACTAACTATGAAAAAAACAGATGTTTTATAATATCACAGATAATAATACACATCTATGTCAAAAAAATAAAGTCGTTTTCTTAGCTCCCAAAAACCAATAAAAGAAAAAAAGATAAGCAACTTTCATTTTTAATTTTAACGCCTAAACCAACAGCTTTTAAATAATATTCTAAAAAATAATAATTTGCGAAAATTGTTAACCCCAAGAGGACCAAAGCTCAGTTTCGTACGCCATTATAGATAAAAGCCTTCGCAGTCGAACCTCCGTAATCATGTTACAATATGATCGAATTACGATCGAGGTTGATCCGGCTCGCTTGCTTGAAAATTTTATAATAACATTTTTTTTCGTAAACTTTTAGGGTCGCCAGTGCGCTAATATCTCTGCGGAGGTTTTATGTTGTTACTGTATAATATTTTATTCTGACAGCTTTTTATAACTGGCCAGTAATATTATTAAAGAAAAAAAAATTACATCTAGGCTAGCGTTGGCCTTTGACTGATTTATATCGTAGTTTGAATAAGAGATTACGAATTACGGCGTATTATATCCAAACATGAAATAACATTTTTCAATATACTTTCGAAACTTTATACGCTCACTGTATGTTCCGCAATAAAACTCCGTACGAGAGTATGAAAATTTAAAGTGATAATATTTGATGGTGTCGGAATTAATTTTATTTTCATCTAGACGTGTCTCGGACATGCAAGCACGGAGCGGACGGGGAAGCAATATGCACGTCTTGCCGTAAAATATCAATTTCAAAGGCGATCCTCATTTCAATAACACTTTGATATATTATACAAACTCGGGTATCGGGATATGTCGATTCAATTCATGTAATCGCTAGCTGTTTGTTCTGTATAATCGGAGTTTGTTAATGTAAATACCGTTAAAAAACGTATAAGGGATATGAAGCTCTACGAATCAAATTGTATGGGATATATCAATAGATTTACATTTTAAATTGACGTCAGCTGCCTACTGTTGAAATGAAAAACGTTTAAAATTCCAATCCTTATGATGTATGCAAAAAATATGTACATAAACTTTTTTCGTGCACCCATTTTTTTTTAAATATAGAGAATAGGTATGTATGACTTTTCGCTCGTTTCACCTTTGTATATTTAATTATATTTTAAATTTAATTATAAACACGTTTTAAAATTCAAATTCTCATAAAAAATCTATTACGAAATATTTATTTGAACACTTTTTTGTTATCTACCGAACTTCGAATACAATTTTTTTTTCACACCCATATAAAAACTAGAAACGTTATTTTGTCTGCCGTTTAAAAACCTATTGACGTGGAAGTGACAGCCGGTGGCGCCCGGAAGCCGTCTGGAGCATGAATGAGATACTGCATAGACAAACCTGATTACATCGACTTGGTAGATGTACATTGCTGGTTTCGAACTACACTTATGTACTGTGTACCATATATTAGCCGCAATGTACGCTAAATATTTGTGATTCCGAGATATATTCGTATCCATAGATGATACTATTCGACTGGCTAGCGTAGGAAATGAGTGCGGAACTGTTGATACAGCACAAAATTTTTACTTGGAAAGTTCGTCTGGATTCAAGTACAAGTGATACTATGAACTAGTCACTAGTAACAAAATCCTAGTATGACTTGTTATTTTATTAGAGCAAATAAAATAGCAATAAGGTACTTACATTAGCGCAAAACAAATGAATTTAGAGTTCTTTTGGTAGTTGCTGTTTAGTGAGTTCAAGGACCCAGATTTTAAAAAGAAGCCGTGGATAGAAATAATATAAGAAAGTAATAGACATTGAAGGACGTTTGAATTTCCCTTTTACTTATAGTCTCTAATATCTTGAGATAAGAAACGTTTTTTTTTGACGACAATGTTTGTGTGGCTATTCAATTTGTACCTATTAAAATCAGTAATAGGACCATAGTTTTAAATTCTAATAAGAAAATCAAGAAATTAATTATCATACATTCTTGATTCATTTAAAGATTATCCCAAACAATTCTCTAACCTATACATACGTCATATAAACATAACAAGGGTATATTTGCCTACGCCTAAGAAATATGGGGCCATATAAATATCACCCGATATGGAGGTCAACAGTCAACTAAATCGGTTGCTAACAAGCAGACCCTTGTCAGAATCGAATGGCTTTGACGGTTCATATTACGCTATTTGTACGCGTAAAGGTTGGTGAATAATTAATTTACATAGGTAGGTAGTAGGTACCCAAAACATTTTCTACCTAACGTATGGAATATCGTATACCTGACTCGGAACATTGATTTTCATAATTGGTTTTATGTTCTATTTATTTTATAAATATTTTAACAGAGACTTCCATTCAGGCATACGTTTTTGATTTTAATAAGAACAGAATTTAAACTTACCCAGATGTAGTTCTATTTATACAAATATCAACATTGCCATATCAATTATTAACATTATCGAATGTAACAATTATTTCAGTATCCAACGGATAATACAATTTCACAATTTAAACTTCGAATCGCATTTCGAATTATAGCAAACAATTCGATTTTAGAATTTCCAAATTCAAATTTGAAATTCAGTTCGAACAAAAGAATCGTACAATGCTTGTAAATTGCCAGCACGCAAACATCCCTTTAGGTTAAAAATTGTAAAGCCCGTTCTACACTGTCACCTCCAATCCACTTTCAATTAACGTGTCCAGAGGAGCGTTAACGCCGCTCGCTATACGTTGCGCTGAGATTCAAGGCTTGGTACACAAACTTCGGGTATCACTTAATTATAGCCAAGTCCTGAAGTTTTAACTGGTTCAGACGTAAACGGCTTAGTACCTTTGTATTTGGTTGAATAATAATAATAAATTGTCATCTACTCTTCACTTCATAATAATCGTAAGATTTGATTATGTAATTCTTATACTTAATTTGATACATTTAAGGATATTTATGAATGTTATTATTAAGAACTCACATCAAGAGAGCATACGAGTCAGTACAAAACTTTAAAAACCTACATTTAATGTTTATGCTGAACGATTTAGAAAACTTTGCTGGCTTACAGTAATTTTCTTTCAGTTACCGATGAAATCCTCAAAACGATAACGTCTCTGGATGCTTATTTTTTTAACACAGCGCAATCTAGTTCTCCGCTTAACATAGCCAGTGTTATGGCAAGATAACAAATAAGATACATACACATACATTTTTATATTCTGAATACATCTTTAAATTTCAATTTTTTTTTCCAATGTAAGAATAGGGATAGAACCTTTGGCGCAGAAGGCGGGTTACCTCTACACCAAGCGATCATCGTTGTCATCGTTAATGTGTACACAATATAAATATTGTATTCCCAGCCTAACGTCAGCCTTATTCAAATATCCTTCCGAGGGGGCAGGATGCTAATTACGTGGCCTAGGGTGTCTAGAGCCTATTGAAAGCCTACTTTGTGTAATAATGGAGAGGACTTGAACACAAATAAAACTTAATCTTCAATCGAGGATCTCGACGAAACTTTAATTAATATCTCGTCCCGTGTTTCGTAATCGAGTCCGTTATTAATACTTTAATTTGCTTTTCTTTATCTTACTTATTATTACTTTCTGATATTATTAATTATTGAATATTATTATGTATATAATTATGTATACAAATTTGTTAGAAGCTTGAAATGACTTGTAAGATACGATGACATAATATCGAAATTAATGAATTTTTTAAATTTGTATTTTACATTTATATTTACCTGTACAAAACTACAAAAGAACAGTATCATGTAGGTTATGTAGTTGCATAGTTGTAAAACAACACAAGATTTGCTTGGGGCTAAATGGCGATGCGTAAAAAAATAAACATCCTGACGTGGGCTGTTTTTGAATAAATGCGTTATGCTATACGCATTCAGCACAAGAAAGCTACACACATTTAATATTTAAAAGACTAGGTTAGACGGCTTAACAGCTGTGTTTAAATATAAATTATTAAATGCATATAATTTCAGTAATTCAGTCATTCATAGGTTACAATGTAACGATACTATTAATAATGCATTATTAGCTGTTTAAGTTGAAAAGCATGCAAATATTCAATAAAATCAAATCGTACTGAAAACGACTTTCTCAACACTAGTATTACGTCAACAAAGGACTGACATTTTATTTATCTTAGCATTAAAAGTGAAAAATGATAAAACACTCGGCTCTTACCCTTGATTTAATGGAATCAGACGGGGCCCGGCCGGCTAAAAGACCGTTTATAATAACATTACTTGCAAAGAGCGGCGGAGTAAGTCAATTATGCAGTTTTCTTGATGTACCCGCCCTATCCAGTTTCAAAGAGGTATACGGACGTTATATTGCAAAGTTGAGAGCGATTTCGCGCGCTTCGGTTGTATTTATTTTGAGACTAACATTAAATATATTTTGGTTGCCTGGAAGAGATCACTCTTGAGTGATAAAGCCGCCAGTTACCACAAAGTTTTCTTTTTTTTTTATTATGTTTAGATTGTTATGTATTTGTACCAAGTGTCAAAATAATTAAATAATAAATAATAATATATTTACTAAACTACACATTATGTATAACTCTCCTGGTAATCACGGATTTTTAATGTTAGGGCGGTAAGTGATGATGGTTTATAATATGATCCTTCTCCGCCGATATGCAGCCGCAAAGCATGGACGATCTCAAAAGAAGTTGTAGCCTTAAAAAGCGGATTTAAAAATTCTAAAAAAAGGGCCATTACGTCCAACTACAGAAATAAATACAACGTTATACCACCAACATAAAGGTTTTAGATTACTATTTATAGTAATATTAGCTGTGTCCCGCGGTTTTACCCACGTAGTTCCCGTTCCTGGGAAAATACCGGGATGTAAGCTATCCTATCTTTTAAGTTGGATCAAACTGCACATGGTGTGCGAATTTTATAATCGGTTAAGTGGTTTAGGAGTCCATTGAGTATAAACATTGTGACAAGAGATTTATATATTAAGATTGGGCTCAAAAATTATCTTAAACTTGAAACAATAAAAAAGTATGACCTATTTATTCTCTAAATACATTAGCGTCCGTAAACCACTATTACGAGGTAAGACTTTTTTCCTGTTCCCTCCATTTACTTTACGATAACCAGTAAATCTTCGCGCATGGCTTTTGTTCAAATTACGCACATAACATTGTTACTGAAATGCGGTTATAAATAATAACGAATAATAAGATTAGGTAGGAAACCGAGTTCCTTAGAAAAATTGTTTTTATATGATTTTTTGGCAATTTTGTTCTATGGGAGGAATAAAGAAATAATTTAATACATCTATGTATATTATTAGTTATTACATAGTATAAGTCGCTCTTATGCCTGGTCTTATGTATGCTTAAATCTTAAAGCTATGCAACCGATTATAATTTTTAATAGTGATTCAATAGTGAGGCTTATATTTATGTTTAATGCATGCATAATGTATGTGTGCGATGTGCTGTTCGGTAATGGGTAAATAAAAATTAATCACTTATAAATTCCTATCCAATTTATAGCAAGGCTTTGTGAATACAATTTAATGAAGTTCGGGACTATACACAGGGACAACCGCATAACAAAGCTAATAGGTAAAAAACTTAATGAGAACGTTTAAATTGGACTAAAAAAAATGTAAAGAAATAAATACTACATATAAACACTTCTGTAGGTACTTACTCCCTTAATGAAATAATGATTGAATATTAGCAAACATTACACACGTATTTTTATTTATCTTTTTCTTTTACATTCAATTTCAGATAGGTAAGTTATTTTTTTTATTATTCGTATAGAAAAAAGTTGACCTTATACATCGAAAGATCAGGGTCAATAATCAATATTGATTGGTAAAAGTTGTTCTATACTTGACGCTAGTAGGTTTAGTTTTCGATTTCGTTCGATATTGTTTATTCAAATTACATTATTATCATAGCCTTATAAATAATTGACGATTTGGCCAGCGTATAACGTAAATAGGTTATTCTTGGAAGCAATTTTTTTTTTATTTAGGATAGGCCGACATTTGACCGCGACCGCGTCTAGTAGATAGGCAGAGATATACCCGAATAAACAAATTAATAAAATAAAATAAGTATTCGAATTAAGATGCGATGTAATTTGGAGACAAAGTAGACAAAATTGTCTACTTTGAAATGGCTTCACTTTTAGTGCTTATATTTCGGTTCTATGTGTTATTACTTATTATTCTATGCTATAGGCATATAGGCCTATAGGTATAACCGTGTCAGATAAATGAAGAAATCGGCATTCCAACGACAGCAGCGCTTGATTTTATTACATATCTTAAATAAAACTTACGTAAACAAGTTTCCGTGGTGTAGCGGTTATCACATCTGCCTAACACGCAGAAGGCCCGCGGTTCGATCCCGGGCGGAAACATTTTTTAATATCAAACCTTAAATTCTTTTCGATATTTATATATTAAACTGTTTGCGAGTGGTTGTATCCACGTTAAATTTCATTCTATTTTTATGTATTTCAACACTTGGGTTTTGTAACACAAAATCGCTTTATAACACAAATAGCTTTCTCAGTACAAAAGATTAAATTTTTTAAGAATTTTTAAAATGGACAAACTTTACTTCTGCAATTTTTACCACAAAAATGTATTTTAAAGTGAAGTCCATTCTAAACACAAATAAAAAAAGGTCCCTTTTTTTTCATTCTGACTCAGTCATACGATAGCAATTATCGTATGACTTTTGTGTAGTACCTAACATTCAGTACATACAGTCAAAATCGTTTTTTGACAAAAAAATGACTAGGAAAAAATCTTCGGCAAGTGACGCTAGTGACGTCACAGGTTATACACTCATACATAGAAAACGCTACAATATAACGTGTAAATAAATGACTAGGAAAAAATCTTCTTCGACGAGTGACGCTAGTGACGTCACAGGTTATACACACATAAAGAAAACGCTACAATATGTGTTTAGAAACTCATATCAGCAGAAACCGTCCCTTCCACTCCAGTTCACTGACAATTTGTTTTGTGTCCGTCTGTGTATCCCTGTTTGTTTATAAAACTGTTTTACCTGACCACAAAACGGTTATGCATCGGAATACAAGTAATAAAGGTACACATTATAACATTTGATTGCAACTTGCTTGTAACTTTGTTATGTACTCTTAGAAAATTTGGATTTATTTGAAATCTATTTTGAATATTCTTTATACGTATAGAAAGTCACATTATTCCTTTTTTCTTTTTTTTACGGGAGGAAATCCTGTTGCGGCCCGCGTCCTCCTCGAGGGAGAAGGAGGAGGTTATATCGGACTCGCCGGAGGGGCTCTACCGCCTAAAACCCACCAGTGTTCGGTCGCGCACCCTTTCTGGGGACGGACTTGCAAGTCACATTATTCCTGCCCTTAGTTATTATATTAAACTGAATGTCTATAAAATTATATCAATTTAAAAACAAATATATTCTAATTATTCTTCTATTTCTTTATCTATTTTTTGATATTAAATTTATTTATATCTGAATGTCACAAAGAACCCAATACTTAAACTGAAACTTAGCACGCAGTTATCTCTAATCCCAATTAACTACAATCCAGAAAGTAAGCATTAATGAAGCAGTTAACCCACTGACCCTACCATTAGCCAGTTAAGCCTCTATGACAGATGTTTTCACGGCGTCAATTGCCATAAAACACGCAAAAACTACATAAATTGTCGCCAACACATTTTAAAAGTCCCTTTAGTCACAGAGTAAGAACGAGCCTTTAGAAAAACTAATAAAGTTGCAGCTACGAAGAAAAAGAACAGCGCTAGTTTCCAGTCTATGGCTTTTTTATTTTATCTATAAACGACCTTGCGTGACAAAGAAAAATGTAGAATTGTGATAGTCCGGTTAAGGGGTCAAAACGTGTCAACAAAATTCTTTTGGTATATTTCTTAACAGTTAAATGATTAGGTAAGACTTATTATTATAAAAGTAATTTAATTAGAACAGTAGTACGATAAATTGATTAATTTTATGATATTACTAGCCAAGTTATTTTTGCTTAATTAGATTATTTAACACACAAAATATAGGCTAGATGATCTACTTAATGTTGATATTATTTTAGAAATTCAATACCAATTAAATCTAACTAAAACCTCTGAGAATAAAAAACCTCATACATAAAGTATTACCAGTATATTTAAAATAGTTAGGGACATATTTTAAGACGTTGTTGGAGGGAACTTCTCCATCTAAATATAAAACGACCAAATATAAAAATTTCATGGTTGCAACCAAGGCAGACAAAAATAGCTTCCTATATAAAAATAGTAATAATATTTCCTATTGCCAAATCACCCGCCCACAAACAAATAACCAATGAAACTTATTCATCTGAACTGGAATTCAATTTTACTAAACGTGAGCAATTCTTATATTTGCGACAAACGGCCCCTCGCCTTGTATCACATATAGATAAAAAGATTCCCTTTTTTATTCCCATGCCCATTGCTTATCGGAGCTAGGAAGGGTCCAATGCAACGATTGCATTTCGCTGCTATTTGCGAGATTTTATTTCTGGCAATAAAGTGATCTTTATGTTATCTGTCCTGTCGTAATTTTGGCGGTGAAAGATTTTGCAAATTTTAATTATATTTTAAGAGTGAACGAAACGTAAGACAGTATATTTTCAATTTTATAATAGCAATTAAGCAACGTATCTTCATAAAACAGATTATTCTATAAACGTTACCGTTTAAATAAAATATGTGTTAAATATTTAATTTATATCTAGCATTTCATTTAATTAAGAAATTAGTGCATGTATTAGGATTTGTTTTTATTCATTTTCTATAATCACCGCATAACGTATTGAAATTCGTAACGGTTATATGACGCTACGATCGTTACTTTATAGTATTAATAATATTTATTTTACTTTATTTATTTTATCTGTTGCGGTAATAAAGAAATTTATGTTATCTGGCGCGCTCGTAATCAAGACTTCATAGAGTTTTGTGTCTACAATTAATCAATGTGTTATAATGATAAGGGAACGTAAGACATTTTCTTTTCATTAATCTATGTACAAGGGTTAAACTATCGACGCGTTCGAGTACAGTCTAATAAATGTTCCTACCATGTTTTTTATTTAAAAGCATTAGATCCTTTTTTTCGTCTCTTTTAATTATCCTTATTGTAAAAGATGTATGATCTACACTTATATTAATCTTTCAAAATTTGTTATCAACTATACGTCTCATCTAATGTACCTACCTGCCAAAATTTTCCAAACTTTCAGCCGTAATTACGCATCATTTATACGTCAAATTAATTCGCAAATTAGCGAAACATTAATAAGCACTTTAACGAAGACGTCAACGTCACAATATGAAACTCATTACTTCCAAGAGATTACTCCGGGAGAGTTACTGCATCTTAATTACAGCGAACTTAGCTATTTAGTTATCTAAAGTCTTTGCGTGATGCTTTAAATTTCATTTAAAGTTGAGCTCAACTTCTAGGTCCTGGTAACAAAGGATATTTACGGGCATACTTTTGCCTAAAATTTTAAAGTCCCGTGAGGAATGTTTTATGAATAACTAACTAGGAGCACGTTAAAAGAGTGCTTTCTTGAAGATGATTAAGAAGTTTATTAAAAATTAAAGCAGTTAGAAACTGATTAAAGGATATAGGAAACGCACTCATATTATCAGTATTTATTCTTTGAAATACTTCTACTTAAAGCCAATTTTTAGGGGTAGAGGGATTACCCACACGAACCTAAGCCTTTTTTTGTAATCCTTATAGAATAAGTGGGGAAATCCTTATAGGATACCCATGGATCTCGAGGAAAGGACCACGGATTATGTCGGACTTCTACCGACTAAAACTGTTTACCCACTGTTTACCGTTCTGTCGCGGCGGGTTGGGATCCCGGGTACCTTCGCAGACTCTTCCGCGAACGCGAACCTATGCCTTTGAATTTAATCTAACTTACACCAAACATTCTCATATCATGCATGTCTGACATATATCTCAAAATTAAAACAAATAAGCCTTTCTCAATATAGAATTGGATCACCTACAGACCCAATACGGTCACGTTTGAATCCGTGTCAAATTCGTACGTGCACATCCAGTTCTTGACGTAGAGACCGATACATACTATGATACGTGATCTGTGAATCACGAACGAGGCAAATATAATTTTATCTGTGGAAAAATGGCGGCAAAGTGAACCTAACATAATTTATACCTTATTATATGTAATTGGAAATTATGAATTGACATTTTTAATCAGGTACCTATATGAGAATATTCATTAACATTAAATATTATAAACATTAAAAGTATTCCGTTAAAAATGATATTTTATTTAATTTCAATTTGTTTAAATACAGAACACTTTTATTTTCTTTTTAGAAGACGTGATACGTGAACGTGGTAGTTATACTTTGTCTTAGCTCCTCAATTTACATTCTGTATCTTTTTAGTACCTATGTTTGTATAATTAACATAACTGCATCGCGTTTTCTAATTGAAATCATAATCGTTTCCAAATACCTGTAAAAGCTTCTAGATAAAAAATCAAGAACGTTGCTTTATCTTAAGGTTACTTTATTCACATATTATAATAAAACGATTCTTGAAAGATAATAATATAACCACAATCGTCCACTTTAGGAACAAATGAACAGAAATGACGTTAAATCAAACATTATTAAGTTACAAAAAATCCTTTATGATAGGAAAAAAGGATTATAGTTTTCAGGACTCGCTGTAGATATATATTTCATTGTGTCTGAGAAAGCAATATGGGTCACGTCCGAAATAAAAACGTGTGAACATTACGAACAGGAGATATATTGAACGGCTTTGACAGAATATCAGTGGGACGGCGGAAAAATTCACTATACGAACCTACGAAATTACATTTTGTTTACCTCGTTCATATTATAATTAGTGATCGACCGAAACTGGTTTTTCCGCCGAAACAGAAACCGAAACCGAATGTTCGGCAGTGACTTCAGTTTCGGCCGAAACCGAAACCGAAACCGAAACTTACGTGGTCAAGTATAAAATTTCTTAAAATACTGACATTTGGTGCATTTTCACATTTTTAATTTACAATCTTTTTATACATGTGACTTGATTTGTTAATAACAACAAAACAAAGTTACTGACTCTATATTTAATTAACTGTATAAATCATTCAACTATAGAAAACAAAAACTTACATGTAATCAGTTCCATCAAAACATAACCTCTAAAAAATGTTTGCGCGAACACACTAAGTTTTGTTGCTACAGAGCTATCCGAACGATGCACGACAATTCCCGAACAGGGCCGACAGCGTCCGTCAAAGTGTTGCGCAGGAAAGAGAGGCGAGCGTGAACGTGTGTGAGCTTGCGACATAAATTTCGGTTTCGGCAAAAGTTTCGGCCGATTTTGGCCGAAAACGAAACTGCCGCCGAAACTTGATTTTTGGCCGAAACTCAGCCGAAACCGAAACCGAAACCGAACTTTCGGTCGGACATTAATTATAATACCTATAATATGTAACAGCTAAGAACTACTAGCACGACTAAGAAATGTACAATTACATAATAATTATATCAAATACTCTTATTAATTACGCTAACCTGCAGTTTTCAGTGTATAAGTATACAAGTGTTCTGTCTGCAATATTGGATTTTTTGATAAATGCCAATGGAATAATATTATTATATTATACAGTTATAATGAGTTTACTATTCAGTTTTTTAAATCATAACTTAAAACAATACGTTATAACTCCATCTAGACATAATATGAAAAAACATTACAACTTATTCAAGGTTTCACATTGTCATGTTATTTAAGCACAAACTAGATGTCGCTGTAAGTAGTTTTTGAATTAATAATATTAACTTTAATTTAATATTTGCTTAAAAAAATAAAAACTGAAATAGCACTGTTATAATTAAAATTTGATCTTTAAAATCATTTTGATGAACTAAGGTATTAAATTTATTCAAATAATGATTTATGCACGAAATAAATATACATTTTTAAACGATAGATGTTGCCATAAGAATTATATTAAATTGGAAACTTAGTATAACACCCAAAACAAGTTAAATGTAAACTTAAAAAATGAAAAAGAGCTTCTCCATCAAATAACGGTTATCATTATCATAACCACGAATTTTATGAAACAGTAAACTGTGTTTTACCACAATACACGCAGAATAAGCCAACTTACTCCCATTACTATGCTAATAAACTAGGGTAAAAGTTTTGGTATAGCAACATAAATCTATGACGTTAGTTGAAATCAGGCTTCTTCGTTGAGTGGTTGTTTATTTTATAGACTGTTAATATTGATCCAATAGTACATTCTTTTTGCTTCGTGGGTGCTAAACGTTTTGTTTGCTACGATTTAAATTAACACATGTAACACTAAACACAAATACGACGACTAATTTTAAGTAGTTTCTCTGACCATTTTTTCCAAGAAGTCATACGTTAAAAGAAATAAAAGAATGGAAAATTTAAATATGAATAACATTCTCAGAGTATTCTTGTTAATATTTTCTGTAAATAGACAGGTGGTTTTGTCATATGAAGTGGAAACCTATGATTTATTGATGCCAAATGTGCATCCTCACAGAGTAAGTATTATTGTTATTGGATTTGAAAAAAATAAATAATTATTTGCGTAAAGTTTATACTAAATGTGTGCGGATAGGTCAGGATTTTCGTTTTTCTTTCAGCTCGGATAGGTTAATTGCAGAATCATGTTGGATCAACCATGAAATATACCTTTCATATTAAAATAAAAATTCATTCAATATTTAATTTATTTAACTTAAAACGAAATATTCTCCTTGTTGAAAGAGTTGATCAGGTAGCTATCTATAGAAAGAGGTTTCATTAACAATTATAAATGTTTAAGTAAGATAAGCTCTATCAAATGAACTGTTAATCATTTTACTTTTTTATGTACATAAACTACATACATTTCTAAACACATCTGAGCATATTTTTAAAACATTTAATTTGCAAACTACTGTTAAGCTTTTATAATATATTTCCAAAAACACATAGTCTTTATAAACTCTCTTCACATTATAACATATTTCCCCCAATTTTATACAAAAAACAGATTAGTAATGATTCAAATTTATATTATAAACTTGTAAACCATAAATCATCATAACTAACATTACGGTAACAAGAATGAGTAATTTACTTCTCATTATGGTGTTATAATAATAATATTAACAATTGTGTGAAGCTACAATTTGATGACTTATGACTTTTATAACTAATGACTTACTCATAGTGCTATCGTAATTTGGTTTGATTTCAAAACTATACGCGCTTTGCGGTTTTCTGGTTTTGACAATTACTAACCACTGGGCCCATAACTTGCTTGGCATTCTTCAGGAATGTAGCTATATAAATGTTTAAATTTGACAGGAACAAATTTTTTAGCTTTATTTATAAGTGTAAATAATTGAGCTGATAGTCCTCTTTTATTGCAAATAATCTTATATTGTTACTACATAGCTCAGAACAACATCACTTTCTCTGTTCCTATATCACTATGTATGCTTAAATCTTTAATCTATGCAGCCCCCTAATGCTTTTTTATTAGATAAATAATAATATAATACATGTAAAATATATGACAGTCAAGCCGGGATGGGTCGCTAGTTATATATAAATATTAGATTTTTGTCCACAAAAGCTAAATTAAGTACTAATTAAATTCACCTAAGTGTTGATTAAGCAATAAGGGAAAATGATAAGCTTTTAATCAGAAAAAAAAATGCTGAAACTCATTTGAAATGGTTGAGTGATTGTGTGGGTGTTCCGTTAGTGTGGGTGGAACCAATTCTTTGGGAAACTTTACAGCTGATATTGACGAGATATAAAAACAACTATAAACCTATAAATGTCTAATTTATATCTTTTGAAAAGACGATAGTTTCATTAATTTAACAAATGAGGCATGGAATTTACAAATGGGACAGGTGCCAATCTTTTTCTTTGCCCTTTGCACCTTTCAAATGAAATGGTTGTTCTTCATGGCTACAAATAAAGTCAAAATTGGCATTTTGAGTTTTATGGCATTAGTCTATTTGTAAATTCAATGCCTTATTTATGATATTAATGAAACTATCTCAAATATTTTTTGTTGTGTTGTAATGGTATCAGATTTATAAAATTGGTTTATAAAATGGTAACTCAAAAACAAACAATATTAATAATTAATATAGACTAGAAAGGTAAATGCTAAGGTAAAAGATATGTAATATAGCTTGAAGGTGGTAGGTTCAGGTAAAGGCTAAATTAGGCCAGTATACAGCAGAGCAATTACCTAAGTTTAGATTTCTTTAGCTAAGGGATAGCATTGGAGGACAATTTCTTTCTATATTATTTGTGCCCAGCAACACTACCCATATCAATTTGCGATTGTCAATGGACACAAAAAAAAATTATGTAATACAAAAAGGTACTAATGATAAAAAAAAACAATATGTAACTTACATTAAATTTAATTAAGTTGTAAATTTGTGTGACGAAAAGCTATATTAAAGCAATTTGTTCTACGGAATTAAATTACAAAATAAGTAACTATTAAATTACTACAATTTGATTAGGATTTAATACATGTTCTGTGAACCTTTAATGTGTAGAAAAATGTCCTTAATATAAGCGGAGCTATTTTCGTCTTTACAATAGCGCTTGTGCTAGATAGGTACACCTATATGTCTATGTAAATTCTCGTATGATGTGGGTAGGCGTATTGATCAGTACTTATCGTTATCAACGTATGAAGGTTTTATGTGAAAACACTTGACTCGTAAAATTGCTTATATACCTACCATTATTTTTGCGTGCTTAAAGCCAGATTATTTGTTAGAGTATTTGAAATGGGTTGAACTTTACTAATACATAAATTGGTTATATTAATTAGCTTGTTGGATTTACTAAAAATAGAACGAACTCTTATTTTTTTAATAAAAAATATTTTTAACAAAAATAAATGGACTTCAAACTAAAAAGCAAAAAAAATTGCTTCGCACAAAGTAATATATATTTTCATTTAGTATATAGAAATGATTTAATAGTTATTTTATAATTTTGAAGTCGGTACCAAGTAAATGCTGTAACAATCTATACAATATCGATTTAACCAAACAGACAGTTTTTTTTCTTGGTTACAACAAAACGATAGAAAAGAGATTAATGATAAAACCAACGAGAAAGAAATAGATAATTAGTTTTGTCATTTGCGCGTGAATTTACTTTTTTTATACGTT
>JADANM010006098.1:8087969-8135440 GCA_026213755.1 Eurema hecabe
ATAATTTGTTGTTTATGATGGGGTATGTTTTGATAATTTATTGTTTTTTGGTGACGAGTACAGATCGTGTACGCGTGGGCGCGCGACGCCCCGAGCCTGGAGCTGCCGCGCGACGTCGGCTTCCTCATCGGCCGCGACTCGCCCATCAAGTACCTGGTGCTGCAAGTGCATTATATGTCCAAATTTCCTGGTAAGTATCTGTTATTCGTTCGAAATAGTAGATACATTTTTAGCTTTACTTATGACCATTCTGAGGGCTGAGAAGCTCGCGTGAGTTGTTTCCTTTTCAAGTTGTTACTAAGAAGTAAATTCAATTACCAGGACCAAATTTTAATACATAGGCATACCTACTATCAATTTTCAGACCCTTTTTTAACCTTAAAAAATAATTTTATTACAGAGGGCAAGACCGACAATTCTGGCGTATTCTTAAAATACACACAAGAGAAGTAAGTACTAGGTATCTTTAAAACACCTTACAATATTATATTTACACATTAAAAATTACAACTTATTTTAATACTACAAGATTTCATATATGACAAGACAAGAAAACAAATTAACATTATCATTAATAATTTTTATATTAAGATGTTAGCATTATTCGTAGCATTATTCGAATTCCTTTTCTACACATCTCTTGACTTTGACTGTTACCCTTAAAGTTTTACATTTCAACTGTGTCATTTTAATGAATCACCTCATATTATTAAAACAGTTAATCAAATATTAAGGTTTCAGGTCTTAGGCCATAATTATATTATCATTAATTTATGTAATATGTAGTATGTAATATGTATATGTAATATATAATTTAAAACTTGTAATTTCTAACAGATCAATTGGTTTTATTGCTTAATTTCTTTATTATCCGACACAATCACACCCACACACTCACACATATCCACACAGGTACACTCCACACTCACACACTAACACACTGACTCACACTTTTCCTGTCATCACATTAAATTGTAATTTGATCGCTCTTAATTTTATTCAATTTTTATAATGTTGCATTGATATTGTAAACTGAACTTGCTAATGGGGTGGACCCGACTGCTGAGACACACATACATACATATTTTTACTAGTTCAGTAGTCGGTTGACCACAATTATATCTGATGTTAATGTTAATGATTAAAAATGATTAAAAATATGATTGAATTGTATCGACCGCTATTCATGCGGCGAGTCTGAATCGCGCTTACGATATTTTTCCGAGACTTAGCATATATACAACTTCTCGAACCATCGGGGCCTAACGGCCGGCCAGTCAGTGGTTCGACTGGTCGAGGATCCTCCCTTTGGTTCAGAGGAAGGTTTCATCCTCTTTCCTTCCCACAAAATATTAACTGCCAGGATATTATAATTAACTAATAATCCTTAACAGAATGCGTCGTCAAGCCGGCGTCATACTGCTGGGCACGAGTGGCGCCATCGCCCCGCACAAGCTGGAGCACATGGAGACCGCCTGCACGCTGCGCGAGGACAAGCTCATACACCCCTTCGCGTTCCGGACTCATACGCATAGCCTTGGTAACATTGTTGACTGATTTCATACTATAATGGACGACTGAGCTAAGCTTAAAGTCTCATAAGTGGCTGGAATAATAGAAAAGAATCTTTGATATCTTAATATATATAAATCTCGTGTCACAATGTTTGTCCTCAATGGACTCCTAAACCACTTAATCGATTATAATAAAATTCGCACACCATGTGCAGTTCGATCCAATTTGAGAGATAGGATAGCTTACATCCCGGTATTGCCCCGAGAACGGGAACTACGCGGGTACAACCGCGGGGAACGGCTAGTAAAAATATAAAAAAGTGTTGGACTTGCTTTCTATTCTCACAAAATTTGTTGAACTGTGTTCCAAAAAGAAACTAAGGCATAACCTTTCGATGAACCTCAAGAAAGAGAGATCTGCCGTATACCTACATATTATAATCTATATAGCGTTATCTCTTTCGCACTTTAGCAACTATATATATAACTATTTTAAAATCCTAACTTGCGACAAACATATTCCAGGTAAACAAGTATCCGGCTATGTAGTCCGCCAATCACCTACCGGGGACAAATGGACCCTCCTCGGTACCAAAAACCCTCAAACCCCCCAAATGTTCTACCCCGTGGTCAACTTTGACCCCATCGGCCGGAATGACATCCTCGCAGCTAGGTGTGTCATGAACAACGACCATGACCACGTGGTCAGGATTGGGTATGTCCTTTAATCCATACTATTATATATACATATTATAAATGCGAAAGTAACTCTGTCTGTCTGGACATAGGCTACTTTTTTTTTTAAATCAGCCCCCAAAAGGCTGCGCGAGGGGTTGAAACTTTTTATAATTTTACGCTTTCGCGGCCAAATCGGTGAATCGATTGCAATGAAATTTGGTACTCAGATGGTCTAGACTCTAGAGCCTGAGATAAAACATTACTGCTTTACGAGGCTATTTTTAACTGGAAAAAAGAGTTATAAGGGGGGAAAGTTTATATGAAAGTCCACGCGGACGAAGTAGCGGGCAACAGCTAATATTAAATAAATTAATAAAAACCGCTTGCTGTATTGGTAATGTAACCGCCTGTGCGCTATCATTTACTTTTTTATTTTTTTGAGTTATAGATGTTGCTATGTACTGTATGTATTTATTTACAAATAAAGTATGTATGTATCTAATTGCCACGACATAAGGTATGCTTAGTGCAGAACTAGATGGCGCTGTGTTAAAATAAGCGTCCTTCAGTAGGTATTAAAAAAAGAGGTACGTAGATTTTCTTTCGAAAATTCCTGAATAAGTACGTAGCCACATTACTTACAAAACTATATAAGGTTGAATAATATGCAGGACTGATTGACAGTTTTAATGTCTTAATCTATACATATAATAAAAACGTAACGAGTCGCTGTCTGCACATGGAAGATATATGAGAAAAAATATTATAGGAGACCTTTATTAAAGCAATAGAACCCAAAACAATGATTTTTGGAATTTTTGTCTGTTTGTTTGTTTGTCTGTTTGTCTGTTTGTTTGTGCACGCTAATCTCAGAAACGGCTTATCCTATCTAGATGAGGTTTTTAATGATATATTGTGGTAAGCTTCACTTAACATTTAGTGTTTAATTCATGTCAATCGGTTGATAAATAAAAAAGTTATGGCAATTTAAAGAATCACGTTAAACTTGCTGAACGTTTGTTGGCGCGGGTTAGGTATTTTCAAAAATGCTGCCCAAATTCACTTTTTTATGCGGGCGAAGTCGCTGGCACAGCTAGTTTAATTAATAAATTCAATGATAAAAAACATAGTTTAGTTTTGCAACTAGATGGCGCTTTTCCAGAAATAGCCAATTAAAATAATTTAATATCTCTTTTCAGAGCGACCAACAAGGACGAAATGTGCAATTTCTACCTAATGTATTGGGTTGAGAACGACACTCCGTTGGACATGAAGTACTGCTTCTCAGCGGGACCGCCATTTTACTACTGGAACAGGGCGCCAGAAAACTTCAACAGAATCCCAGATATAGACGACAATAACGTATAAAAATATATTAACGTATATAAATACTACGCCATGAATTCGAAATTTAAATGTGTCAGTCATGTGACGTCATCGGTGTTTCTAGAATAAACGGGAACATTCTAGAATCTAGGGAATGAATGAAAAATGTGTTGTCCAAAGTAGGTAATATTTTTTTAATTAATATGTTTTCATGGTATTTTAAAATGGCACGCTATTTATTTATTACCTAATTTTTAAAAAACATCTTTATTTATTTTGTGTTTTTATTATTCGCTTTAAATTGAGGCCAAAGAGAAGTTGTTAACAACTTTTCTTTTTGAATAATGAAAAATAAAAAGCCAAACAAACTTTAAAATCAACATTTGTTCTAATCTTGATATATATAAATATTGAATTATATTGAAAATAAATATAAGAATGTGTATTTTACCTTTTAAAAGATATTTGGAATACGAAGTGAAATTAGTATCTAAAAATATATTGCACAAGATTATAAATGTTGTGTGTTAGTGTATATAGGTGTAAAAGAACCCTTGTTATGCATAAAGAAAATATTAAAAAAAATCATATCAATGTATATTTGACGAAATGTAATTTAAGCATTCCAAAATATATTTTAAATAAACTTAGCTTTAAATTGTAGCATTCCTAAATGTTTTTAAACTATGTGAAGAATTTTGTGTTTAAAAATAATTTAAATATTAAAAAAAAACAATTCTTAACTGCCATCATCGATTGAAGAGATTTAAAAAGTATTAAATTTTATGAAACATTCCGATATTTATATTACTTAAAAATAATAATAATTTTCCTAATATCTATCGCATTTCTCTAGTCAAAAGAGACTCATAATAATAAAAATATGTAACATATACGTTTGAATTTAAAAACATTTTGTCAATAAATAACTTGACAAATAGTTCAATTTTAAAATGACGACGATAAGATCTGATTTAATTGTATAATGAAAAAGATTAATTATGGACTTCTCATGTTAGTAGCACAAAATGTTTTTGTTAGTGCATTAGTAGCCCTTAAAATAATTTTCTATAAAAATATCTATCTATTTAATTATTTTTCTAACATTTCTGTGAAGTTCATTATTGATCTGTAATTAATTATTAATATGAAATATCTAAGTGGCAGCTTTATCCTATACGAAAGTCTGAGGAATTTCGGATCTGATCTATTTTACATGTTTACAAATTTATATCTAAGCTTTTAATCGTATTTATTAAACATATTTTACTATCTGGCGAGAAATAATATGCACGCCATCTTTTAAAAAGAGAACTTTTGTTAATTTCGATTTTATAGATATAACAAACTGTAACAAAAGTTCGTGTATCGTGCGAAAGAGAAACATAAATTTAGCAATTGGTCTCTTTCTAAACGTCAATAGTATTTATCGACAGATATTGTTATAATTCTATAATCAAATCTGTTTTCTGATTAAGTTTTCATTTCAAAATTTTTATAAGTAATTTAAGATTTGTATAATAAAATGAAATACAATATTATAAAATCAAATATTTTTACAGAATAGGCTTTTAATAACGACACGGAACGACCACCGGACTTGATGTGTAAATAATTAGGTGTAGTGTTTTAGTTAAAGTGTAGCTTAACTGTTTTATCGGTGAATGTTTGAACGACTTAACTATTTTTTAAAAGTATTGAAAGTAACTTATAAAAGAAAAATATATTGTCCGTTTCAAAATTGCTTCAAAAACAACCAGATTGAATGTTTTAAAAGAGGTTTTATTGTATAATTTGTTGTGAGAAATCTCATGTATGACTTCCTAGTCTTTCAGACATGCAGTGATCTGTTCATAAAAACATTCCTTTTATTTAATGATTGCTAGTATTATTTAATTTGAGTATTTTATTATACGAATATAGTTAAAATTAATTTGTCACAAATAAATTATACACGGTTATTTTTTGTGTTTAAATTTTAATATGAAGAACATGGTTGTTCTATGTGCAATATATGTATGAATTTTTCATTAATAATTCAGACTGAAGATGTATATTATGTTTGTATTAACGAATGTATAGCGAACCCCGTATTGAGATTTAATTTTATTAGAAATTATTTGATTATTTCTAGGTTCAATATACAAGCGATCTTTGATTTATAGATTATTTATTATAATCTTAATAGTATAAAATACTGCTATGTTAAAGTATAGAAATTTGTTTTAATCATTATTAGTATATATTTATTAATTATCTTAGCTTCTCGTTGGTTAGATTCGTATTTATTTATTTAAAAGACAATTTCTCATACTTATATGAATGAATCTTTTATATCGAAATTGGTGTCTTAACATAAACCTATGTCCTAAAGTGCTATCATTCCTACGTGCGAACCTCATGTTGATGTAGATGTTATGTATATGTGAAAATGTAAAAAATAAAACATATATTTTAAAGCAACATTTATTTTATTCTATTTTTCTTAATTTTTTTAATACCTTTAACAAATCTTCGTAGTATAATTAAATTGTCCATGTGATTTTCCACACAAGTTGTCGTTCTTCGACACAAGATGGCGCTGTACCCAATAAACGTTCTAGAACAAGTTGAAATGTTACAATAAACGATTTTTTTAAAACTAATATCGCAACCACGCATTGTAAAAATAATAAATTTTAAAAATAGCTCACATAAGGTTCAGATATACCGTTGATTTTGCCACGACAAAACGTTTGAATTTCGACAAACATTAATTCGATTAACTTTTGCTTGTACATTCATCGAAGACATAAAACTTCTCAATAATTATAATCTCCATAACCCTTTTAGCGCGAAGTGACTGCTACATGAATTTACTTAAATAATTAAGTTCAATTAAGTAAATCCTTATTCATTCTCCTATCCATTTGAATCTATATCTATACTAATATATAAAGCTGAAGAGTTTGTTTGTTTGTTTGTTTGAACGCGCTAATCTCAGAATCTACTGGTTCGAATTGAAAAATTCTTTTTTTATTGAATTGACCATTTATCGAGGAAGGCTTTAGGCTACATAACATCACACTGCGACTAAAAGGAGCGAAGATATAATGGAAAATATGGAAAAAACGGGGACAATTTTACATCTTTGAGGGCTTCCTTTACGTGCGCTGCGAAAACGGTTCAAGATACAAAAAAAATATGTATGAAAGAATTATTCCTCTTTAAAAGATCTAAAAAAAAGTCCGCGACAGTATATGCCTATCTTCTAAGATCGACTCACTATACCATAATAATAGAAATAGATCCGACGGGGACGAAGTCGCGAGCAACAGCTAGTGTGTTTATATAATGTACCCACTCTTTGATCTGTAGTCTCTATTCTGTAGGTACTTCACGTTGATAATACAATTTCGAGTTTGGTTCTTTACAATTTATTTAAACAGAATCACAATGTAACATTGACATTTTATAATAATATGAAATAAATGTAGGTTCAGAACAAGTTACGGTGGGTCACATGGGGAGACTAGATAGGAAGTCTAAGATCTTAGAATATTGAGTTACCCTTTGAGCCTCTAGGAAACTACCATGGGTTATGTGATATGTCTGACTTGAACCGACCAAAACCCCACTGTGTTCCATTCTACTGCAGGGGGTCCCGGGCACCTTCGCAGACTCTTCCACGAGCGCTACGTTATACCAACCTACTTTAATTGTCGTTTTTCAAATTCAAAAATTGTTTAGTTTATTCTTATGTCGATCTCTACTATCAGCACTAATAAAAATTGATATGACATTCAAAGACTTGGCATAGATACATTTATGTACATTATTTAATTTTCTATGTATGAAGATTGGTTGCGAAAGAGAAACTTGGTGAACGTTGAAGTTCGCTTGAGATAAAATATATTTTGCTATGGACTTTTCTCTCAAAGTTCTCTGAATAAACAAAGGACTGTTCTAGGCATTTATATTGAAGTTTTTCATGGATAGATTGTTTGCACTAAATGTTATTGCTTTCGGACCAAATTAACGCATAAACCTACGTATTCAATATGCATGTATAACTTCATAACTATCTCATACACCCACAACAACACTTTTCACGTGCAGCAACCCTATCGCATAGTATGCAGTGTTTCCCAAACTCTCTAATTCATTTTCAGAAGAATTATAGCAACAATCATAAAAACATAATATAACTTCACTAGTACGAAAAAAACACACAAAATTGCTTTCCCTGTCCCTTACCTTCTTAGCTTTAATCTTTAAGACTACGCACCGGGTCTCTAGTTATTAATATAATGCAAATACAGTATGACTGTATTGATAACATAATAAGTCAAGCAGCAATTAGTAATACCTTTACAATTAGAAAACAATTACAATTACCAATTAGAAAAAAAACTCTGATATTCTGGCCCTATCTTAGCTAAATTCCAGTATTAGGTTCCTGATTAGACAACTTTAAAGAGATAATAGTCCATTCTTTGACAAGTAGTGTACAGTACAGGGTATGGGGTAGTAGGTGAGAGTGCATCCCCCGCAGACCACCTCACCTCACCGGGAGACCAACAGGTAGGTAGGTACGTACTGATATCAATTTGCGTGATAAGGATTCGTGGCGTAACGCTTTTGTGTATGGAAAATCGCTTTCAATTTGAATCGTAGGTTATTAGGTAATGAGTAATTTACCTATTCTGGGTAGAAAATGTTAGAAAACTTTTAATACAAATTCCTATTAATTTAAAAACTTGCATTTGATCGAAAGTATTTATGATCTTTAGAGAAGCTAGGTGCTTAAATGGTTTACGTTATGTTGTTTCGTGATGTTTTATACCTGTCAAAATATTGATTCATTACAGCTGTTTTCGGGTTCCTGACTTATTTTTTATAATACATCTCATTTTTATATCGCATCCATTGCCTTAAACTAAGACAATGACTTACCTATTTCTGGAACTTTCATGTAAATCTGTAGCAAATTAATCAAAATCAGACGGACTTTTGACTTTTAATGACAATTTCTCTTTGACATTTATATTCAGCGCCATTTAGCCCCAAGGTAAGCAGAAATTGTGTTATGGTAACTAGATAACGGAATATATTACCTACATAGGTATAGGTCATCACACATCATCCTTTCTTTTGTAAATACACACAACACAACACCCAGACTCTAGAAAAATACAAATTTAAATTACATAATATATATTTTTCGGGTGTGGGTATCGAACCCACGAATACCTTTCGCGCAGAAAGCTGCTACCACTGCGCCAAGCGGTCGTCAAATTAGTAAGGTTCCAATTTTTACTATACAATTAATGCAAGCACAGAATTAACTGTAATTTTTATAATCCGCTCAATGACTTTAATCCAACACTATCGTTTAATTATAAAATTACCATACTATACCAAATAGACCCCACAAAATACTCCAATGACAAATTGAGTCACTAATGTATGTAATATTGATGAAAATATCAGGGTCTTACCTTGCTACGCGACCTTGAGAATTTCAAGTACAAATGCGTCACTAACAACCCTCGCTAGGGGATGCTCCTATATGACGCTCGATATTTTCCGCTTTCAGCCGTTTATTTAAACGGCTCGTGAATAAAAAGGGGCAGAAAAAGAAAGATATTATGGTACTAGTGGTCTAGGTAGATTTAAATTTTAATAATCGTTACTGATATTATAATTGCGTAGCGTTAGGAGGATGTATGAATGTTTCATTGTCATTCCTTTTCATACAAAAACTACAGAACGAATGTGACTGATAATATTTACTGCATTAATACATATGAAATATTATATTTTTATGCGAGACACGCAGATAACACCGTGGGGGTATTTAAATCTTTTCACATCTTGAAAGATTGAGATTGAGAATTTCATAACTTTAGTCACTAGCTAGCTGTTTTACTTCTGTCTTCAAATTAAAGTCTAATGTAAGTTGTAACCTATTTCCTAATTCTTAGTATCCCTTTTCATAACCTAGGAAGACCCACTTTCGCGCTCTACCATGAAACAGCGCATCATATCTAATTTTACCGAGCGCTTATTCTCACATTTCACGAAAGGAGAAGTAGTTTTCAAACGATTATACACTATTAGATATTACATAATGTATTATGTAAATCTCATTGATTTGAGCGGATGGCGCCTGCTGCACGCTCCGTTATTGGTTTACAGGATCACCGCGAAAGTGTTCTGGAAAACGCGATTATGTGAAGTAATTTTTCACTACTGGTATTAGAAGAATATCAAATCTCCAATGTACCTATAAAAATTATGAAAAACCCATATCATCATAAACCTTGGCTAAGAAATATTCTAAAATTAAATTGATTTTTAAATTTAATTAAACGAAATGAAAGCTTCATTAATATGCAGCTCTATTTAATGTAGGATTCAGAAAGTTTTGAATCAATTTGAATGTGTAACACATACCAATGTACTAAATCATTAAATCTCCATAATACCTATATCATATCGTTAAGCTAAATATTAAACTAACAAGTCTAAATGAGAGTTAAAAGTAACACATAATAAAATTTCTCCAGAGAAATCTTAATAGGTCCTAATTATATCACAATTGGTTTATCCACTTAATTTATTATTTAATTGCAAAGATAGTTGCATATAAGGGTTTACTTATCAAAGAACAAAATAGCTGGTGTTAAGTAATTCACAAGGCTGTTTGGTCCAAGTTAAAAAATTTATAAATATTTAAGTTAAGTTCGTTCACTTATTCGTTTACGGATCTTTTAAAGTAGATCATATCAAAAATTCAAGTTTTCATGTGATTTAAAACGCTATTTTCTTGGACTATTAAGAACATATCGTACATTAGATAACTGTATATTGTAGGTATACGAGTAATATACCGGCTGGCCCGAAGCGACTTCGTTCAGGCTGTAACTATTCACCTACCATTTTTTTGCTTAAGAACCATCCTCGTACATTCAGGGATATTTTTAAAAAATATTAAAAAATGTTAATCGGTTCAGCTGCTCGAGTTATGCGCTTACTCAACACATTTTACGATTGATTTTTATATTATAGAGACTGAAATCCTTTACACAATCAACAACAAAGCAGTCTAATGACTAAGAATTGGTAACCATTACAGTCCCTGAAGCAAAAGCCTGACTCCGACAAATATGGCCGTGATGGAACACCGAGGGGTTTAACCTTTACACCGGTTTTTCTATAGAAACGTCTTTCCTTCCACGGATTCTAAAGATGTGTGATAATATGTACTAAGGTAAAGGTAATAAAGAAAAAATAGTTAATAGTGTACCTAGTTTTTTTTTACATAGATTCATTTCTGCAATATTATGTATTAAAACCTTTATTTTTGTTCACAGTTCATGCTACATATTTTATACATATTTAAAATAATAAATATATACTGAGTATTATACTTTAGTCTATTAGCCTAATTTCTTAAGTTAAAACTAAGTTTAAAAGAACACTTAACCTCTAATAGCTTGTAACAGACACTTACATACAAAGTAATTAAGCATAGACGAAGTGGAATAATTTACTTGTAGACTTTTCTACGCAAGAATTTTTAATTGAGATCAATAGCTACATAGGAGAATTATTGCAGTGAAGAAAACGAGTAATTGTCAGCTGTCAATGACAGCTTTTATGCCGCTTCAAAGAAATGTTTCACGATTCATAATATATTTAACATCCTCTATTTGTATAATTTCCTGTATTGTTGACGGTTTATGTTTGTAAAGCATATATATGAAGGATAAAAGAACGTGTATGTTATGTTAAATATGTAAATGTTGACTAATTTAAGGCAGAATGTAAAATGTCAAAGATTTTGAACCTTTTTTTTTTCAGGGGGAAAATCCTGTTACGGATACCCACCGACTATGTCGGCTCTAACTGCTGACTAAAAACCCCCTGAACGTTTTGCACCTTGGCGGATTCACAGGCACGCCGAAACAATCATCTGTAAATGATTTTGAACCTACTGCACAATTAACTGCATAATTTAACGCATTATTTTTCGATGGGATTTCAAAATCTTTCTTCCAAGTCGTTGTCGCTCTTGACAGAGCGGACGTGGTCATTATTTAGGTGTTGAAGGCAAGCTTAACAGCACGACGCCACTCCTCTCCTTGGCCGCCTTCCTCGTGCATTCGTGAAGAGATTGATTAAAATCTATTAGAGTAAATATGAAAACAGATGACTATAAAAGTATTTTACTATCTTAATTAAATATTTAATAATAATATTTATATCACTGTTGAAGAAAAAGTTATTAAAAAAAGATGGCAAGACCAAAATAGGCGATTGTGCAATGAACTTGGAAAATAACGTTAAAGTTGCGACAAATTGTGGGAAAGTTTAATTTATAGGATTTCTTTAAGGAAACTTCTCGAACGAAACGTAAGTTTGCTTACGAGGAATTGGTTTACTTTGTAAATGAAAAGTAACATTGTCTTTCAAACCAACATTATAATAGATAAAAAGGCCGGCTTCTGACGTATAAAATATTATAACCGGGTCAAAAAATGAGGATTCAGTATTGCAAATCGCAGTGTTCTGCAGCGGCATACATCACTTACGATAAATATAGGTAATAAAGAATCCGCATTTACTTAATCCACCTTATATTAATAAAAAGATATATTTTAATTCCTTAGAGACCAAGTAATAGGAAAATATACTGCGAAACTAAATTAATTCAACTTCATAAATCACTGAGGGATATAACTAAGAACTAACCTCAAACTAAATAACTATATTTCATTATCATTAAATTACACATTTTTTTCATTATCGTTATATCTTATTATATTTATATAAAAATTCTCATAAAAATAAACCGTATTTTACTAAAAAGCTAAATAAAAATATTCACACTTTCCGCTTTAAAGTAAATAGGAAAGAAAAATAACAATCATAAATCTGAAATATTAAAAGCATTTGGTGAACGAACATTAATGACTTAAAATATACAAGAAAATAATATTTGACGCTGTTCATTATTTATCCTTAAATATTACGATAAAATCCCACCGCGATTACTTCCTTCAATCTTCGAATAATTTCAACACGTTTTTGTTATTATTTTTCACTTAGAACGGATGATTTGCTTACAGTAACGCGCTTTAGAAAAGCTTCTATATAAATTTAATAGAAACATGTTAAACGAAAAATTAATTGCAACAAAAGTAAAACTTTATTACGTTTATTAGGAACAAAGCGACGCCTACTAATTACTAATTACTAATAACATTGTAACACTTCTGTTACGTGTAAATCGAGTATTCAAGCTAAGATTAAAAATACTGAAACCGCATTCAGATTTAGGCGGACGAAAATACCTCCTATGCGTTGGAAGTGCGGCGGGCGTTATACCGGTTCCTACATTGCGCGGATCGCACGCGCTATCAGCTGGGGGTCAAGGTTACCCGGGTCAATGCTGAGCCTCACTCCCGGGGGCTTCACGTAGGCGTCGCCATGGCAACCGGCCCACGCCACCTACGTACCCAGGTAGTCAATCAATTACCGCGAAAGCTATCTAATGAGATGTAATTTAATGAAATCCTGCACTGATACCGAGTGCTGTTACTCGTGTAACGTTTTTAGTTTTTATTCAATGTTCTTGCATGATTTTTTATAATGTGGCTGCTGTGTGTAGCAATACGATTGTTTTCTATGTGCTTTGAAGGTTATATTTATTTTTAAATGGAGTTGATTTTAGAAGCTTTTGTGTTCTGAATTTGTTATTAAATTCTTATTGAGTTAAAGTTTGTTGTGAGTTTTAGAGTTTTTTATTACTTTAAGAACGATAAATAGTAAATAGGAAATAGATATAAAATGTTTTGTATTGAGTGTTTTTTTCTCTAGACATAGAGGAAGCCATCTTTGATACAATAATAGTAGTCACATAATAATATGTCCATTGCTTGCTATGTTTTTATGAAACTTTCGAGATTATATTAGTTTCATAAAAGTTTAAAGTTTACTGATATATACCTTTGAAAATAGGTAAAATATTCAGTCATAGTCGTAATCTTAAAATACATAAAAAATCGATAAATAGAAGCAGGGTACAAAAGTGCAACTAAATACTAAACAAACCCTTGATTATATTGAGTCAGTGTTTCACATATTTCTATTTCACATATATTTTTCTTAAAGTATTAAGCATTAATAATATTATCTATTAAGTAGCATTGAGTTCTAACGGTGTGTAAAAACGAGATATAATCACAGGTTCGGATAGCAAATTGTTCCTCAAGGATTTGCATGGTTCTCTTACCTATAAAGTAAATTGTATATCAACATGAAAAATTTTTGAACCTCTAACTTTTCAGTAATCTAACTATGACGCTGATTGGGGTCGGCTTGATTGTGTATGTGGTAACATCTTCTTAGAGAAGAGTATCGTAATAGTAGCAATTGATGCCTTTTCCTATTTTCTTTTATCTACATATTTCTCTTTTCCCTGGTTCTAACATATTTACTAGGCTACCCATCAGAGGAAACTTTGGTTCGATTGGCTTTTTACTAAATAAATCAAATATAAATATAATCCCTAATCCCTAATAATATTAAAATTGAGAAAATAATTCTGTCTGTCTGTCTGTCGTGTGTCTGTTACGCTTTCACGCCAAAACAACTGAACCGATTGTAATGAAATTTGTACACAGGTAGTCTAATGCCTGAGATTAATTAACATAGGCTAATTTTTAACTGGAAAAAAAGGGGGTAATGGAAGGAAGAGAAAGGGGGGGGGATCAAAGTTAATATGAAATTCCACGCGGACGGAATGGCAGGCAACAGCTAGTATAGAATATATATTAATATATTGTAGGGCTTTAAAGGTACCTGGGTAATTAATTCTAAAGAAAAAACATACATGTATACCTTATCCAATATGATATTTACGTATTTAAGAAATCTTATTCTTCTACCAGTTAAAAAGTGTGTCCGTTTTAAGGACGCAAAAGGTTTGAAATTTCATTAATTCAATATCCTGTTTATTATTTGGAAGTTTAATTTCTTTTAAAAGCTAGTCTACTGTAAAGTAAAGAACTTCTCAAATTGTAGAAACATTATCTACCGATTCAAGGTGGAAATTATACAACATACAAACGAAGCGTTTTACAACTATTTTATTTGTATGAAGAACTGCGAAAATGAAAAACAAAGAAGAATTCGGTTCCAACATTGCAAAATTAAATATGTAATCTACTTAACATTCAGATTTACTTGTTGACTACTCTAGGACTTTAACATGAACCAACATTTATATAAAACTAGCGACCCACCCCGGCTTCGCTCTCATATGCTGATACACTGTATAATATGATGTAAGCCTATCTTTTAAGTTGGATCACACTGCACACGATGTGCAAATTTAATTATAAATCGATTCAGTAGTTTAGTAGTCAATTTCGGTCAAACAACGAGACACGTAATTTATACATTTAGAATTTGTCCTCAGATTTTCACATTACCTACGTATAGCACGTATCTTTCACGCTCGTTTCCCTCACACGCCAAGCTTGACCCAGGGCCTTTCAAAACAATAAAAAACGCGTTCTAGTTTACGTTAAATGATAAAGGCTATATCACACGCGCACTGAACAAGAGCGGCGCGTTGACCCATGTAACGTATTCACGGCTTGCTCCTCACGCCTCACGAACCTCTATGGAGCCTTATTAATAGGCCATCTGCCAATGAAGGTTGTGCAATGGAAACGTTCCTTTACTGTGTTATGCGTTTAACATATAGCTTAAACTTTATACTTTAATATTAAAATATTTAAAGGTAGTTTTTGTTAAGATTAAATTTGCTTATATTCATAAGTTAGCACTTTAATTGTACATTTGAACCAGTTCAAATAATTTCTGTTAAAACTAATGTCATTGACTTTCATACGGTAAAGCGGTGTAAGCTCATACTGTCTTTCCTGAATCTCTTCTCTATTCATTATTTGTTATTAATTTTAGGGCCTTTTTAAACCTATCCGCCGAAACACACTTTAAAGTTATTTTTCAAAACGTAATACTCTTTTGTTTTTCCAATCCCTGTTTTTTAATTTGGCTCTCCAGGAAAGTAAATCCAATGCTACTTCCGTAGTAACAATTTATCTTCTAATACATTAAACGTCCAAGAAACAGTCACAGACGCTTGTTACTAATAACTGATACTGATAGTTGATACGCGTATATAATGTGTTATGGAACTAAGTACTCGTATCTAAGAAGCACTTACAACCGTCAAAGTGAGCCGGTGGCGCCGGCGCGCACCTTGCCTCTCGAGCGATACCTATTGAAATGTGAACAGACCTTAAGTGTTTGAAGCGTTTAGGATATTATCTGAATGCGTGCTTAGATTAATACGGGAGGTGGATCGGTGTCGGTGGCTGACGTTACTTTGTTGATACTACAGCTTATCTATATCTATACGAATGTATAAAGCTGAAGATTTTGTTTGTTTGAAGGCGCTAATCTCAGGAACCACTGGTTCGAATTGAATTTTTTTTTGAATAGACATTTTATCAAGGAAGGCTTATAACATCACGCTGCGACTAATAGGAGCGAAGAAATAATGGAAAAACAAGTCTACGGGGACAACTAGTAGCTTAATAATTTTTGAGTTTAATAGATATTTTTTGTGTTTTATTAAGAGATAAAATGTGACATTGTAATGGGCAATTTTAATAACAATAGTTTTTGTTATTGAGGGTACTCGTAAAAGCTACATAGTTTGCGTGTATCATTGCGGCTTTATGGAAAGCCGTGATGGAAATTGGAAAACAGTAGTAAAATTATGTTCGCCTGATCTTAAGCAACTATATAAGTGATATACGCATTATGAATTTTTGGGAATTCGTTGTCAGTCTTTAAATGAGAAAAAAGAATGGATCTTTGCTACTATTGATTGAAGGATTAAATGTGAAAGTGAAAGGGGAAAAAGGGACTCCTTTAGTCCCGCTTACAGCACATAACGCGATGACATTTCTAAGATATTACTAAGTGACGCTTTTCTTTTGGAAGTTTTGGAGGTGGAGCCACCCCAACTCCCCTGTATGATTTAGTTCTTACACCTAAAAAATGTCTATACTTATAATATTTCATAGGTAGGTTCCTATTTACCGTCTGAATTTCAAATCAAACTGTTTTAATTATAATCGTCTAATTAATCCAAACAAAACATTATGGATCTACGTAAGCAACAGAAATACTTAACCATGTAACATAACATCTGTACTTGACGGCTAATAAGAACCTATATCACTTCTGTTCGCCCACACACCGAGCTGAATGAAATCAAATCTAAGCGAGGCCCCGTAAAAGCGCCGCTTTATAAAAGGTGGTCTTATACTAAAATACTTATATTTACTAAGAAGCAAATACGGTAACGCAATTCAAATTTCAGAACGTCAGGCCAGGTATTTTGACAGATTTATACCAACTGTCAACTGTCAACTGTCAAGGACAAATAAATTTAGTTTGCACTAGTTGCTATAACTCGTTCAAATTGGTTTATAATCGGCGAAGATATTGCGTAGAAAAAGTTCATCCCCAATTTTCCACCTTTGGGGGTTGTTTTTTTATTATAAAATTTAAATGGGACAACCTTTGAGGTATTACCTATACGCCGAAAAAAGATTTGTTCAAATCGGTTCATAATTGGGCGAGTTATCGCGTAACAAACATAGAAAAAAAACATACGGGTCGAATTGAGTACCTCCTCCTTTTTTTGAAGTCGGTAGAAAAAAATTTGTTTGACAATTCGCAATACAGACGTCAGTGTGACAGGGCTCAAGACGATCTTAAATTTGAATTGCGTTTTTCACTTCGTACATTTACTACGCGGTCGATCAGATATTCCAATTAATATATTTCTATTTAAAAGAAAAATATTTATTACTAAATACATTAAAATATAAGTGAAATGCAGTTGTGTTTGTAATAATATGGCAACTTTAACTAAGGGTTGTCCAATGTCTTGCAAAAATGTTTGTTTTTACACAACTATATATTACCGTCTATTAGAAAGTGGTGATTATATAAAATTACGTACGTAGTACTTTAAGAAGCTAATATGTATTTGTGACATTAGCTACATCAGTCAATCATATGAGCCGTTTTACTGCTTATAATATTTTCCAGTTAATACACTTTGTAAAATAATTGTTATTTTTATTTGAATAAACTAATACGCAAATAATTCTTTATAGGTGTAATCCCTGCTAATAATAAAAATTTGAAATAATTAATTATTATTAAACTTAATTACAAGAAAAAAAAATCACTCCAAACCGATTTAGATAAAATTCGATACAGACTTAATCAAGACCTTCAAAAAATGCATTTTATATAAGAATAATAATTTTTCATTACAGTAGATAAACCATGAAACTTTATAATTAAGATCCACTTATTAATGAAATATCAAAGTAAAAAATATATTCATAGCGCCTTTAGGTAGGCTTAAATCTTGTGTATTGAGCATTAAGTAGGTATTTTCTTCTTAGCTCGAATAAAAACCTTTCCTTTACAATATTACATCATTGTTCACAAAATGCCTCAACAAATGAAATCATTTTTCCGTATCACGGTTTATAATTAAATAGAAAATCACAGAGCCGAAAAGAGGACAAAGTTACAATCACATTACAATTCAGACTACGCTATATTGTTTTAGTCAAAAACTCCAGACCTATTTCCTAATACATACAAAGCTAATACCTAATAAAAGCATATAACCCCCCGCCCCCCTCTCCTTCCCGTCTCCCCTCCCCTCTAACCGCATACCGCATAGTTAGCAGGGCGTGATCTCGGCCGCGATTGGTCGGCGCTAACCATACGCCGTATACGGAATTCGGCGCGCGCGCATATCGCATTACGGTTAGCATATGATCTAGGAATGTTTATTGAGACGTGATTGAATGTTGTTGTAAAATTGAGTTTGCTGGGTTGGTTGTAGATCATTTTTGCTCGTTTTATAATGATTGAAAATTGCTTTCCTAATTCCTGTTGAATCAGCGTAATAATCAGATGATAATCATTTTTAAATACCCAATTATAGTGTTGTAGTTGTATCCTTAATAACATGTTATATTAATAATGTGGTTTGCGTTACTACTACAAAATTATTAGTTACTATTAAATACATGGAATCAGACACGTTGTTTAAGTTTGAGATTAATTTGGGTCGAATTTTGGGAACTTACGACATACCTAAACATTTATCATAATAAAGAAAGCTGTTATGACGAGATTTTTTTGAAATACACTAATACTCAATATGATTAATAAAATTCTATTTTTATGAATTTCCCTACATTATCGACGTTTTGCTTGTACGGAAGACCGGAAGTCTCTTAATTTAAACTGCAAGGATATATAAATTAATTATATTAAAATATTGAGGAACTTTAATCGATGCTGTCGACAGGATGTTGTAATCGAAAAGAAAGAAAAAAATATTTTGACAGTTGAATTCTATGAGAACAGATTTAAATTGCAACTGTCATTATAATGAAACATTTTACCGCCCAAAAATATTTCATTAAATGTTAACAATTAAAGCTTGACCACATATTTAATTATGCATAGTTTTAGCTTTAGCAAGCACTATTAGAAAGAGATAGTTTGTGTATTTGTAGAGGCTAATGTCTAAGCCCATCTTTTGATTTTAATTTTTTTACCAAAGTTATAGATAGACAAAAAAATAGGACCTATTACGAAATATCTACCTAGATCTTATACTACGAGGTATAGGTATGTAGTTACAATTGTACCTACATATACCTCTATAAGTTACAGGTACTGTACGCGTATATATCGTTCTTTTGAAAGAGACTCACTAATGATATCGGTTTCTAAGAACGTTACCTCTTTCCCGCGATTCACTTACAATCCTGTAGATAGTGTGCGAAAGATCAAATTCTTTTTCCTATCTTCGATGTTCTCTTGCTAGTCTATTGCCGGAATACTGAAACGCAACTTAAATTTAAGTACAACTTAAACCGGTCCGATTTGACAGTTCGCCATACAATTCTGTCAAAATTACGAGTCTTAAGGGGTGCTTAAATTTAATTTGCGTATGAGTATTTGGCCACAAGAGTATAATCTAATATAGTATGACGTCATCCATAAAGTTTTTCTCATTTTCAGAGGGGGCTGACTGTGTGGATTACCAAACCTATTTTGTTTTCTCTATCTCTAGATTAAACAACAGAATATGTGACGTCACATTGGGGTCGGTTTTAAAGTGTTAATTAATACTGAATGAACCTTATAGGATTAAGAATTTAATAGAATGTCCAGTCAGTATGTAATCGTTTAACAACCGATAGACGCTTCCGTTGACCGAAGTTTACGGTGTTTACTGTTTGTGTTAAACTGAACTCATTTATTAATTTGTTTACTTTTAGTCAATTCTCTCTGAAAGCGTGTAGTTGTTAAATGTTTTTAATGTGATATATTGAAGACAAAATCCCTTAGAATATAGTTGATAAACGCTTGAAGAGCGGTGACCCTTTTATGTATGAATATAATGTTTATTAAGTATGAAGAGTTACTAATACATGGTAAAATAATCTGATAGTTCTAAATTAAAAAAGGTAAACCTGATTTTTAATTTAAAACTATCAGAGTATTTTAAAGATTCTTCTCTGCAAAAACTGCTTTCCAAACCGGGTAACCCAGTCGAATAAAGATATTGACTTTGGTAGAGTGTTAATAGTCAACTAATAAACGTGCAAATAAATGAGTAATATTTTCATCAAATGCTATCCTTTATTTCTAAGGGTGGAAGGCTACAATTTTACGCAAAAAATACGAATTGGATTTGTCTAAAATTAAGCATTCACCCTAAAAAAGAACCAATATACTTAATATCTTCTCAGAGATAGAACTCTATTTATTTACTATTAACGTATTAAAAAACGTCACGATATAATTACAAATCAACAATGTAGTTACAACTATCGATTTATAACCGTAATTACTTAGAAAAAAAAACGAGAAAACATCGGTAAACGCCAATAAAATGTTTAATAGCAGCCGTCCCGTTTCAGTCGTTGAGAAAAAACAAACGCTACGTGGTGGCAACGTAAACAAATACGGGTTGAACAGCTAGTGCGCAGGCGGGCAATTTGATATATTATGTTAGACAGGTCATGTCTTATGGTTTCGTTCGAGTCAAATTCAAAATTTTGATTTAGATATTTATGGGGTTGGTATGTAGCTTATAACAGTGTTAAATAATATGTCTAACTCTTTCTTTAGGATGCAAATATAATTAGTAATATTATAATAACTAGGTCCACTGGGGTACCGTCCGGGAAGCTCGCGTAAAAGTTCTAAGTTGTTATCGTGAGCCCGTCTCGGGGCGTGAGACGCACGGGGGAGAGTATCTAGTGCCATGTGGAAGCCCTTTATCCTTTCAAAAGAACGAAATAAGATGTTTTTACATCTTCGATACGGAACCCTTGTTGGGCAATACTGTCTGGCTTTTGTCCAAACGCGAGTCGAATTGTTTTTAAGCAAAGAGACAACAAAGAAATATTTAAAGGAAAGAAGTTAATCTCACTAGGTTTATAAAGATAATTTAACAAATACTACAAAATAGCAAATCAGATCTACAACCCATACATTTCATGCTTAACAAGCGTAAATGTCCCAGTTTGCACGTGTAAAATGTCTTCCGACATCCTTCCTGTTTCAGTGAAAAGCGGAAGTCATACAAATACTGATCAATAGAACCTGTCGTTGAATATTGGTTGTCAGGCATACCCACATATTAAATGTGTTTTATAGGTTTGTAATACAATAAGCATCCTCCAACATCTATTTTATTTACTTTTCATAAATTCCAAGGTATGTTCCGTGGTGCCATGTTGAAACCGTTTTTTTAATCGTTTTATTATTAAAGAGTTAGCTTGATTTTGTAATATTATATATGTAGCTGTTTTTCTTATTCAGGACCTGCAAAGATACGTTAATAATTTTTTTATTTGACAATATGGCGAACTTACATACAAAACATTTTACTCTTTTTATTCACTTTATCAAATTCTAGATAAACCAACGAACAAAGCGGTCGACAAAATTATTCTACTATGTCCTTTTTAAAACGAGTCTAGTTAAAAACAATACTGAATTTCAGTTTTCCCGCCTAACCGTATAAAGCAAAATCAATTGAATAGTTAAGATGTACGGGTATATAGGTCGAGTGACTGGCCCCTCGCCAAGCTTACTCACCCGGCGGCCAACGCATTGCTAAAGGTTACTGTGTACTCAGAAGTGAGAACATTTAATGACTTCACAGCTAATACCTTGCCTTTGTTATGACCTGCATGAGCTTTTTATTCGATACTGTTGATACAGGCTCGAAAAACTCGCCTAGGAGTCGGCTCATAGAGACTCATTACAGTATAGTGGCAAATAATGAATGTAAGGTAAAAGAATAATCAAATAAGGAGAGAAATTACCCCTTACAGTTTTAACTAATTTAAATTGTAGGATCGAAAATAGTACAAGAGTTAGGACTGAATGCCCACCTAATCATGTAACGCGTGGACTAAGACGGTTTCTTAAAAAGAGAGAAACATTGATTTCACTCGAAAACCCTTATCTTTGTAATAAGGTAGAGGAAGGTTTTATTTCATGTTTCCTTTTCTCACCATATCCTCATAGGATCTTCATATGCATCAGGGAAAGGACTATAGGTAATAAAACTTCTAACGACCAAAACCCTGTATTCCGTCTTAGCGCAGCAGAAAGGAATCAAAGGCACCTTTGTAGACTCTTCCCTTATCTATTTATGTAATATTACTTGCTCTTTATTATCTTTTTACAGATAGATACCACAGACCATAATCACTAATTCACCATCATCTATTTTATCTGTGGACTAGTTTCGGAAGATGCGTTTAATTGATTCAAAGATAAGCTATACAACATAATACTTCACCTCTTTTCAACAGTTGATAGTTGAGATTAAAATGGTGTAAAATTTTATAGACATTTTACTCTACTTACGAGGCTAGCCATAAAAATATTCGCGGTTGATTTGGCGCCATCGTTCTGAAACATTAAATGATTTGGCAGGAGTTTCAGAAAAAATACTTTATAATTTCATTTGTTTCAATTTTTTACTTCATTTTAATATACACCTAATTAAGTACTGAATTAATCTCTGTATAAGTTAAAAATTTCTGCTCATGTTAATTTTTAACTTTCATAAAATTTTATAGTAAATTCAATAAACTAGTTAAATGCAGTGAACCGAATTCTTTTCCAATTTCGTTGGAATTGACTTTTATATGGCAAGAATATCTTTTATAATAATCTATTTTCTAATAATTAATTAAAACAGACAACATGTGTTCATAAAGAAAAATCCATATGCAATATATAATGTTAAATAGCTCATAATATTTGATCGATAATTGGCGACGCAAAGAGATATTTTAAATTAGTAAGATGGATCGAGACCGCGACATTTTGGCTGGACGTAACACGAGGTCATCATAATGTACAATCAACAAAGAAATATTAAGAACTACCTGAATATAAGTATCTATATACTAATATATAAAGCTGAAGAGTTTGTTTGTTTGTTTGTTTGAACGCGCTAATCTCAGGAACTTCTGGTTCGAATTGAAAAAATATTTTTTTATTAAATAGACAATTTATCGAGGAAGGCTTTAAGACTTCATAACATCACGCTGCGACTAATAGGAGCGACAAAATAATGGAAAAACAAATCAACGGGGACGAAGTCGCGAGCAACAGCTAGTACAATATAAAGGTTTTGTCTAAAAGAAGAATTACCTATAAGTTTAAATGCTTTTTTAAATCAAGAAAACTTAAATCATAAAGCATTTCAAATTATTTAATCAATGATAACTACGTATGTTTTGGTGATGATGATTGTCTAAAATTTTGAACCATGACGACGTTATATTGTGAAATAAGGTAAAAAGAATATAAAATTTACCCATAAATTTAATCTATACTTTTATTAATTTTAAGCAAAAAGTTCGTAATTAATTAGATCTATAATTGAATTACTTTTTATCTTCGTTTTCTTCGTTTAAATTTCCCTTGGAACACTTCTACTAAATATTATACAGTATGTAGTACACAATATTAAATTCAATATAAGCTGCGGAATACAATTAACTCTATGCTTTATGCCTCTTGTAAGATCAAGATTAAAGAGATCGCTGCATCAACGTACTGAAACTTTCCTATCTATAATTTCATAAAGTCTAAGAAAATTTCATTTCTTAGTGCTTTAAACTGTTTAAAAATAAAAAGAACATTTTTTTTCAAAATTTTTTTGTGGAGATCTTGTTTGCTGGTATTCTTTATTATTTATTCCTTTTGTCGTCATCATATCATACAAAATCTATTCGAAAGCTTCCGTTTTATACACAATAAATGAATTAACTTGTACCCTAGTTTATAGAAACACTTTTGAAATGTCATTCCTTTTTTTTAATTTACTAATAATACAATATTTAATTGTTATCTGTACGCGTTTTCAAAATTCGCTCAATGTTTTTCTCAAGTGCTGTCCGTTTGGCAGGCCGCCAATGATTCGCAGATAAACAACACTTCCATGCTAATATGCAAAATATTGTCTCCTTGGCCTAATGGCTAGTTGCAACGTTATGATTTGATGATAGAAACGACAAATGAGAGAAAATATGGGAAGAGATATTAAGTTTTTTAGATTTGTTTTGATGATGTTTTTATTATAGATATTGTGGGAGAGAAGAACAATAATACAAATTCATGTTCATTTTGAATACTACATCATATATTAGAGACTAGATGACCTGACGCGACTTCGTTCACGCTGTACCTATCCTACCTATCATACAAATGTTTTTTTTCCCGCTAACTCCCGTTCCTGTAGGAATTTTGCAATATCCTGTTGCAACTAAGCATTAAGCTTACTAAAATACCTGCATGCCAAATTTCAAGCGTCTAACTTAAGCGGTTTAGATTTTTACTTTAAATAGAATTTTTAAGACCCCGCTAATTCCCGTACCCGTGGGAATAGTGCAGTGGTTTCTTAGAGCACCTCTACGGTACCTAAACTACGTCCCTTCCAAATTTCAACGGGAACTACGCGGGTAAAACCGCGGGACACAGCTAGTAGATTATAATCATAAATAAAAATTCATTGATAGCTCTTAATGGAACTTCACTTCCATTGTATGGAAGAAACAAATTTTAATTGTTCTACAAAAACAAAGTCGACAAAATAAATTAACAAAATACCTTTTTGTTAACTGTAATTTTTTAATTATTGTGTAAAATATTTCGTTGGTTAATTTGGCGTTACCTGTATTTTGACAATTACTAACGATATAATTATTTTGTCCTCGTTTCACGACACTTATTTATTGAATATTTTAGTGTTAAGTTTATTTTGAAATTTGAAACGTATTCATAAACTCTTTACTAAGTTTTAGATGGATGCCCGATTAAATGATTATCCCGAACTTTCTAGAACATTATAGTTAATGTTACATTACTTTTCAGACGTCGTAAATCTTGTCAGCTAACGACAATTGTTTTAGTCTAGTTTCTGTCTTGCTAGTTTAGTCTATGAAAAGGCGTAGGCTTGACATACATTTAATGTTTTGATAAATTATTCTGATAGAACTTTGTGTACGAACTATTTATATAAAAGAAAATGTAATGAGGTATTGTTATGAAATCCAACACTAAGAATACTCAAACGAAACGATTTTTTTTCTGAAAATCTACATTAATTAGAATGCTCTCAAACTATCTTATTTTCTTGCTCGTTTTGAATAAACTGCTTTCCCAACCGGTAGAAAGTAACTATTCTTTGATACCAGACATAGACTTAACAAGAACAACTACCTACAGAGGTAATCTGGAGGTTTTCAAGAGACGGGTGAACCATGTTTCTGGGCAAGACAAACGTAAAACGCAATGTCGTTTACCATCAGGCGATCCGTTTGCAAGCGCAAACCCAAACATTATAAAGAAAAGTATGATATTTTGTTATCATCTATAAGACCGACTAATTTTTTTTTTTAATTTTCATACCCTGTCATTGTACCTAATGTTTTGACGCGTTCGAAACTTACACGTACAATCTAGGCTAGCTACATTAGTCGTGTATTCATTACGATGTCCCACCGCTTGTTGCTCGCTGGCACGGCGCCAATTCCTCGACAAACCGCTATTGAGTTCGCCCAAGGTGCTAAGTGATGTTTAACGATAATTTTTTTCGAAGGCTGGTTCGTTTTTTTGTGTATGACGCATGTTTTGGTTTAGTTGTCGTATCGTAGGATAATAAACTTAAAGATATATTGAATTAGGAATTAATTTGTTCATTTTGTGATAGAATAAAATTACGTACGTACTTTTTAGAAGTCTAATTATCTCTACTGAAAATGCTGAAGATTGAAAAATAAAAAAAAAAGAATTGACCAACGAAATACGTATCCCATATTGGATAATTTATCTTATGTGCATGTTTTTCAGGATGTGGTTAATAATATAAAAGAACATTAAAATTGAATATGTGGATCGGGTTTTCACCGCGAACGCAACTATCAATGACTTATTTAATAGTTATTTATGTTTTTAACATATTTATTTTTTTAATATATCAGTACGTTTCATTCAAATTTTGATTCCTACTAATATTATAAATGAGGAGGTTTGTGAGAAAGTATGTTTGTTATTCTTTCACGCAAAAACGGCTGGACCGATTTAGTAGAAATTTGGTATGTAGACAGGTTATATCTTGGATTAACACATAGGATACTTCATATCCCATTTTTACCGCGGAAACGGGAACTACGCGGGTAAAACCGTGGGGCACAGCTAGTAAATGTTTTCAGTACTTCGACATTTGAACGTGCGCGCGCGCCTCTGACGCATATCAAAGATGCGCGACGGGCAGTTTTTCAGTGCGATCGTGTTGGCAGCGCGCCAGAGACGCCGTTTGGCACCGCGCCAACAACATTCACCCCTACGATAAACCATACTCATGAAAGCTATAGCAATGTATAGCATTTTATTACGTAGCTTTATTATCTGTTATGTTTATCTAAAGAAATGAAAATTTTTATTCTATTAATACAGTTTCTATAAGCATGTAGTTCTACCCAGGATACTACCATTTTTTTATATTTTTTATAAATCGGTTCCTCCATTGTCAAATATTTTTCTCGCAATTATTTCATTTATATGAACCTTAATAATTATAAATCTCTTATCAATTAAGAGTTTCGTATCATGTAAGAATTATACAGTTATTTGTGTTAAATTATTAATTTATTATTAACTTCTTCAGCTTAGAATAATCAATTAGTGATTGGATTGCATCATATATTAATATTATTATCATATAATAATTAGGTATGTTTTCTGTATCGATGTTAATATTATTTACAGTTTGGATATATACTCAAATAATTACTGACGGACATGTTAATTAAATGTAAAGCAATGAGTCGCAGACTTATTTAATTATTTCACCGAGATTAATCAGAGAAGTAATTTTACTTTTGCGTCGTAATTAAATCTCCAAATATTTGTTTGTTTTGTATTGTTTAATTCTATTTCCATAAGAAATTGCCAACCGTTATTTATGTATGTATTTTATATTGTTATAATAATTATTTCGTTATTCTAAACAAAAACGAAAGTAATAGGAAAAATGCAAATTTAAGACTTTTTTGAACTTAGATTAACCAATAATGAAAAAAAAAAACAATACAATCAAAATGAGAACCCCGTTTTTCGAATTCGTTCGAAAATAATATCGAACACATTTTCGCCTGTTGAATGTCAGAATATTGCTTTGAATTAACATTGGCATTTCTTTGTTCGTACCATAACTGGCAGACCGTGTTCAGATGAAATATAAATCGATTTGTAAATACGAATACAAACGCTTGGCTCGGTGTGGCGAGACGACAGGTGCATCGCGATTCGCGATATGATTTTAAAATCAAAACATTTTGTACGTGCTGGGAGTTTATATACTTTTTCTTGGTCTTAATTCATTATAATGACTTGATTATGTACTGGCCAAACTGTTTTTTTTTTATTTGTAGGCTGCGTATATAACTTATGATATTCATGAATGATGTGGCTTGGTACCTATAGATATTACTGGACTTATGAGTCTTAATATCTTATGACTCAGAGTGGGGCGCGTCAATGTAGTGCACCCCTGCCCGGAGCAAAGTTCTGGGTAGCACTACATTGGTTATGGGCTGGCGTTTTTCTTACCATCAGGAGGGCGGCTAGCTCGTCTCACCACTTCATAGAATAAAAAAAAAGATATAATATTTCTTAAAATTTGTATGTAATAGTAGGTATAATACATTTGTTAAAAATTATTACGGATTGGAATAAGAAAATTATGCATAAAAGCCCTTTTCTGCTGGACTCTAACATTTTAGTGTTATACATAAATTTTCAAACAAGCCATCATTTTAGTTTAAAAATAATTAAATATTAAAATTATGCAAAAAATGTTTATCTTTTTAAAGGGCATTTATTTACTTCCCTACAGTTTAATCGCAGAGTATAGCTGATTAAAATTACTTCATACAATTATATTATATAGGTGATAGATATGTTATAAACACATCAACCGAAAAAAGTGTTCCGTACAGCAGCGCCAGCACACATAAGAGATAAATGATTAAACCAACAAGAAAATAAGAGATAGTATTGTCAGTTGCGCGTGAATGTACCGGCAACCAATCACCTATAGGTAAGACGTCCTAATTTGGATGTTTTTGCGTCTTCAAAATTTTGCGCTTATAACGTATCTATTTAATATAATATCATTAACTTCATACAAAACACTTTAATATTAACTCAATTTTTAATTATTATTTAAATTTAATTTCTAAGTTTCGAAACATCATCAACATCGCCCTATGAATGTTTTGTATTAAGTGTTTTGTATGTTAAATAATACAATGTATAACCTAATGGTCTAAATTATATAAATGTCAATCTATCTTATATTTGTTTTATAAAACATTTAGGTACCTATATAACTACGCTATTATTTATGCAATATATCGTATCTTTTGTACCTAGATTTGACTTGTGATATACGTAATAATTTATATTAATTTAATTGGATCTCTTTGTCAACGTTTATGAAGAAAGATTTGATATAACATTTCGTCTATAAAATTAAGGTATATCAACAATTATTCATTGTTATTCCAATAAAACGTTTCTTCAAAGAGCGTAGGTATTCAAAACAACAATTTTTTTTATGTGTCATGAGACGTACGGAATATTAATTTACTGTTGTACAATTTGTGCCTTTTATTTCTTTTTAACCGACTTAAACAAAAGGTTTTCATTTTCTAATACTGCGTTTGTTAATACTACCTTTTATTATGGGGTAAAATTTATGACTTTTGAGAGTTGATTTTCAAAATCTTTTACCAATAGATACTCATTTGTCCATTGTCAGTCTTTAAGCATTATTAAAGACTTTTTGACTGAAAAAAAAAGTTATAAAATGAATTAATATCTTTTAGCTGTAACGCTTCAACCCAGAAAGCGTTGCGGCAATTGTAAGTTCTCAAGTTTTAGTGAATCAACGTGTTTTTTTTTTCTTTTCTCAAGTGACTCACCGACACACGGCGCAGCTGCCAAAGGATCTCATCTTACTTTGCGCACGGCGCACGTGTCAACCGCTCCACTATCTAATACATCATAAATCACATCTCAGTCCACGCTATAATAGCCGCTATACCTTCAAAATAAAAGCGGTTATCGAATATCTGAAAAATTCCCAACTTCTGCTAGGGTTTCGATGCCATAATCGCTACGTGTTTACTGTTATGCTTGGACTCAATTATTGGCTAGAATGTTATTGTTTCTGGTTACACAACGGGAAATGAAAATTTATATAAGTTTGCAATGGTAAAAGCAAGTAAGGTCTCGAAGACTGAGGAGGTCGTACACAGTAGTAATTATATAAAAATGTTGAAAGGTTAAATAGTGTTAGCGCAGTTTATTTGCTTGTATTTCAAACAAATGCTTCAAGTCTGGGAGGATATGAAAATACGTTTCGACAAGTGTCATCTTTTAAACTCAACCCAAACTGTTATAAAATATACAGTTGAACCGAGATATGTGTTCCCTGGGTGGGTCTTTTTCGATAATTATAATGTCAGTAAGCTCGCTTCAACGTTAACTCCAACGCAGGTTCAAAATACTAGAGGTTAATCAAACATAAATAAAAATAGGTATATTAAAAATCCTTCACGAGGAACGACAAAGATTTTGCGGAAGCAAAATCTGAATAAATGTTGTTGACTCATTCACAATCTGGTGAGACTCAGAGGCGCTGACAAACTTAAACAAAAGGTAGGTTTTGAACTCAAAATATTACTTATATCGTTATTGAATTATGTAGAAAGAATTTAATTATCCGCCTTCAAGAACAAAAAAAGATAAAAGTGCCTGACACATACTGGAATTAGGAATTATTATAAAAAAATATGTAATAATTAAGCGATATACCTAAATCCAATTATATAATAGATATGTTATACCCACACAAATCAACAGAAAAAAGTGTTCCGCACAGCAGCGGCAGCACACATACATACAGGTCCAAACGATAGAAAAGAGACAAATGATAAAAGTAACACACCGGCAACCAATCACCTGAAAGTAAGACGTCCTAATTAGGATGTTTTGAGTCATCAAATTTTTGCGCTTATAACATATCTATTTAATATAATATCATTGCCTATATCTACAACTTTAAAAAATTTCCATCTACGGTTCTCTATCGAAAACTGTTCCAAAACTTCCATAGAACATTTCAATTGAAAAATATAAGTCCAGTATAATGAAGGGGAGGAATGTTGGAAATCTCCAGTGTCGTGGCGGGAGCCGGGCTATATTTAGCTGCGCGCGCGCAGAGCTGCGCGCATGCGCGGTGACCACATGTCTGCAGCAGGTGATCGAGGCGAGCTTTGATTCATTTGTTCTATAATGTTCTTTAGCGTATGTTTTATAATGTGGTACTTTAAGGTTGGTTATTTTCTTCTTTTCGAGCTAAATTTTATCTAAACTTTAATCTCGTAGACCCTAAGTCTCGTACACATTAAAACTGATTAAAAAAATATTCCCAAAAGTTGATATTAAATAGTTACTAGAGAATTTGATAGAACGTAAGATTGTATTTTACGCTAGCTTCGCTGATTTGATTCCCGTGGCAATACTGAGATAACAGTATACTAATATACAATTGATTCGAGCAGCGCCTAATCTACACACCTGAATAATTAAAGCCAGGTCTATTCATTAGTTTTTCCTCATAATATATCGCATTTAAAATAGGTATAAGACAGCATAATTCGATAAATATATATCAACTACAATAACAGTAGGAGCGACATGTGTTTCCATACACTCGAAAAAATAAATATAAAGGCGGGTACCTTCACTCGGGATGAGAATAAGACGAGATGGAAGTATAAAAATAATTTAATGGCACGGCATCAATTTGTCTGCGAAATGATTCAGAGATGCACAAAAATGTCGGTACAAGTGTCGTAGCATGTGTGGTGTCTACGGGATGTGAGTCAATACTTGATGGATTATTTATTTACTAGCTGTTGCCCGCGACTCCGTCGGCGTGGACTTTCATATAAACTTTGACTCCCCTTCCCCTCTTATAATCCTTTTTTCCAGTAAAAAAGTAGACTATGTTTTATCTGAGGGACTAGACCATCTGCGTACAAAATTTCTTTATAATCGGTTCAGTAGTTTAAGCGTGATGGAAAGACAATCTGACAGACACACAGACAGATAGACAGACAGACAGAGCTACTTTCACATTTATAATATTAGTATGGAAGTATGGATTATGGGTTTTAAATTTTTAATTCACACCTGGAAAGCCAGTTCATTTTACTCGTATTATATATTGCATGTTATTGTAATGTTATCCGGGCAAATTAGCAACTTATCGTTTAACTGAATTGGCATATTGAAATATTAAGGCTCAGTGAAAAATAAAAATGCTTTTTGGGGTGAAATTTGAAAATATGAAAACCGCTGTAAAGAACGGTAAACATCTACTTAAAATATATTTTAAATTATTTTTATAAACAAAATGGTATCAATGGTAAAATCATCGGCATTATGTCGAGTGTATATCATTCATCACGTTACAACAGGAGTGTTGAGTATAGGCGTTCCCTGGAGATATCTGTTAACGGTAGTAGTCATCGAACACCATGTATAATTCTCATTCTCTTGCTTTTCTTTCTTCTTTGACTCTTTTCTGTCTTTCCTTTAAAAAGCAGCACATAATTTATATTTAGACATTGAGGATGAGAAGTTATAACGAATTTACGTACAAGTCTGCCTTTTCTAGTATTCTTGATAGCCGATCTTCTCCGTGCTAGTCTGTTTACTAGGACCTGGACGGCTGGCCCCAATTAGATAAACTCGTAAATAGTATCCAGAAGTGATTGGCAAAACATGGACTATGATACAAATCTGTCTTGATAATCTTCAACTCGAATGTCGTATTCCTATTGGTATAATGATTTCCTCTACGATGCTTATATTGCGCAATAAATTTGGAACAAAACAATTTTTTTGGTGCAGCCTTCCTTTACAAGTTGTTCTTTTATGTACCTGTTTAATATTACTCATTTATTACTTTAAGTCATAAAATACTGAAACACCTTGTTTCATAGTTACAACACCGAACCACTGCAGACGCAGGATTTTTCACCGTATAATCTACACAGCTATAAAACTCGTACAAGCGAAATTCGCTTTTCCGCTTTACGATATAACGTCTATATTAGCACGCGCGTACAGATATATGCGTTGTTGTTGTGACTGGTCAGTGATAAGGTGATGTGAGTCTTATGTTGTGGGTGTTGGGTTTATAATTGTGTGGCGCGTGGTGATCATGAGTGGTCGGTATGGTTGCATAAATCAACACACACACGCGCAGCGGCGGCCATGATTGCGCTCGGGCAGCCGATGGCACGTGCGGGCTATTTTCAGCGCTACGCTCCCGCCCTAACTAACACTGAATATCAGATATGGCACATTGGAAAGTTTTTATTTTACCCGCTTTTTTGGCTCGACAATAGATTTTTTCGAAACAGAAACAGAACAAAAAAGTATTTAATATATTTTAATACGTGTTACCCTTCTGAAAAATTCTATTACATGTGTACAGAATGTATCGTTTATTGGAAAATTCAATATGTATGTTTAAACAAGGAGAATAAATTCTAGGCAGTTACAGATCTCTTGAATGGCGAAATATCTAGCGTAAATATCAGATACGAATATTAAATTCCATCCCGGAGGCAAGAATTCGACAACTTATATGAAATAAGTATTGTAGTACCATTTTATGTTCTATAAATGAATGTAAATATTTAAAGAAAATATACAACTAGGTTTCATGTATCAATATGTATGTATATTTTTGAGGCGCTTACCTCAAAGAAACACATTAACAATTTTAAACATTACCTCACCTACAAGAACCTGTTTCGAACCTATCATACTTCGATTTATTTGCAAAAATTATAGCTAAAAACTTATATGTACTATGAAAATATTCCAACTACTTTATGTAGTGTTGGGAGCCAAGTAGCTTTCAACATCGCTTTCATTAATTATTTAAAATAATGAGTACCATTCTCATATGACATTTGAAGAATCTATCATAGTGCATATTATTATATATTTATTGTTATTTTTATGGTGGTCAACTAACGAAAGACGAGTGTGATTTAAAAGCTTATGATTGTAAGTTTGTAATGATATAAGGATTTTTTATGGTACTTCAAAGTTCAAATCACAATTTATTAAAATAGGAAAAATATAAAAGTGCAACTATATATAAATATTGAATAAAGGGAACAAATCTCTGGGCGTATTAAATATTAAAGCCACCTTACTTTACTTAATTTTATTTGATTTCGTAATTGGTTTTTTATTAATGAAAATAAAATTGAAATACAAAAACGTAAATAAATACGACAATAGTATAAAAAAACCTAGCCATATTTTCAATCATTATATGACCTGTTAAAGCCATAATTAAAGCTTAAAAAGTTATTAACAAAATGTAGTCTACTATATAAAGCCATGTAGACCGTATAAGCTATGATGGTTTCTCAAAACTGAGAGAAACTTCCATCTGTTAGCTATTCTATGTCACCGTGTAAGCCAAAGCGTTGTCAACGCTGTTTTTTTGATGTTGGTCTTTAACGAGCTGTTTACTGTGACGAAAGATCCTACCTTTAATAAAGTAGACCTAAATTTTATATCCATACAAGCATAATAAAAATTTATAATACATCTACATTTCTACTATAGCCTATTGAGGCATTGAAACCAATTCAATTTAAAAACAATTACATTTAGAATTGCTAATACATATTTTATCACAGTTCTTATACCCGATTTTTAGGCCGTCGACGCATTCGAGAGGGTTTTATCTTTACGATTACTTTAGTATCAGACGTAGGTACCTCTGGCTCAGATCATCGCTGTAATATAAAATAATATGTAAATCATGAATTTATATCAAATTTAAAAATTTGTAACTTGAATTTCTTCAACAACAGAACCGGAACAGAGACAGGCCTTAATGTTTCAATCTAGTTGCACTTCGGAGCACAGACTGAGGAATACAACCTGAAAGGCTGTCAGGAAGAGCCGACAAACAGTCCAACTCAGCCGAGCTTGTGAATAACTTATAAATATCAGAGATTACCGAAGGAATCGCCTCGCGATACTGTTACTTGATGTTATTTAATGTTTAACTGCAATACTTGTATCTTTTAGTTAAAGTTAGTCAGTCCCGGTTGCGTCTAGATTATGTTTATACATTTACCTCAATTTTCCGCATCAAATAGATTTGTTTCTATCAAAACTAAGCATGAACATATACTTAGTAGGTAGTTTCTGAGAGTATCGAACGACATTCATCCATTGTTTTTAACCAATAAAAATTTAAACTAATAAAATATAAAATATTTTTTTCCTTTTTATATAGCTTGTTTTTGTCAAATACCAAATAGTTTACAACATTTTCCATACATGTACAATGATATTTAATAACATACATATTTTTCAATTTGTCTAAAAGACAGATGTATAGACAAAGTCAGTCACGAAAACTAGTATAGCTTATTGATGTTCTAGTCGAGGAAGCACATTTGTAACTACACGTGACATTATAAATCACATAACGAATTATCTTTCCGTTCCTGGCTGCTCTCCAAGCAACAAGTCGCCGTCATATGTCATTTTATTTCAAAAATAAACCATATAATTGCTACGTTTTATATTACATAACTATAGATATTTCGTGAGATCTTTGAAGTATTTTATAGGCAAATATTTGTACTGAAAATGTTATTTAAATCAAAGGCAAACATACATTTTTTCTGACTTTCGACTTTTTATCATAGTATATTAAAACAATAAGGTAATTACACCGGCTAGTGAGAACACGGGATATTGATAAAAATAGTTTGTTATACTATAAGGAAATAAACATTTGACTAGTCCCATATTTATTACCCAATCTATAATAACATTTTATTCATTCAGAGTCGGTTATAAATAGAAATGGAATTCTTAAAAAGCAAAATTATATCAAGAGTAGTTAAACGTGTAATTCTAGAATTACGTAGAATTTTATACATTATGATTATGTTGCATGGTTTTGTATAGACTTTGGGTATCTTTAAAACTAGTAATACAAATAACCGACTAATTGTAATAATATTATAATATAATAGCAACACTAAGCTCTCGGGGTTGCAATGTGACAAGACTGCTACCTTTTGCACTAATTATAATTAAAATATTGGTTCAAATATAGCGACTGATCAAACAAGATTCAAAACTTTAGTAATAAATCCTTCCAAAGATTTGCTTGGTGACAAGCAGGGAAATGATAAATTCTAACAATATTATACACCCACACACCAAGTATACTGTTACAGTAATTATAACTTAGCCTCAATATTTTAGTGCTGACCTGAAACTATTCTGAAATAATTATAACTTTCTTCAATTAAGATTGATAATCAAATCTTAGTTACAAGATCGTTTGCCGGAATCGCTAAGATTACCCTGAAATCCTTTTAACAGGAATTCGTCGCCAAATGGTATTCTTCTAAGTTTTAATAAAATATTTTATTTTAATTTTTGATTTCTTAAGATTTTTATTCATTATTTCTGGAGAAAGACAAAACATAAGAGCTGATCACATACAACTTAAATGATTGCAACAGTTTAGCCCAACACATTTTATTAAATTTATCTATCAATAAAATAATGAAAAAGGAGGTGTCTCGATACAAATATGACTGATCATAAAAACTTCTGAAAGTTTTTAAGTAGAAATCATCATATATGTACCTACATATAATTTAAATATACATAAATCAATAAAAACATAATATTCATTATGTGGTAAATTAGTTTTCAACTTATTCATTATGGAACTATTTCCTACAGTATGGAATTTTGTATGACGAGATGATCTTCTTGAACAGACTGGATGGCTTCTCTACCAGATCTTATAATAAAAAGAACTCTGTCATGCAGCTCCTCAGCAGCGCGAGAAGAGTGTCGTTATCAACGTGCTGTTATCAGCTGGCAATGCGGCAGATTTCGTAAATGGCATGTCATAAGTTTGGCAGTTTGTTCGCGTTCGTCACCGGGCTGGCGGTGAATGGGCGCGTCATGGGCAGAAAGCAGACGGCGTCTCGGATCAGCACTAATTTTACCATCTGGCTCGTACGCACCACTAAGTTTAGCTGCCCCGAAGATAGCCGGTCCACGACCCATCGCGCATAAACTTTTCACAATTAGACTATTATTTTTGGTAGCAAAGTCAGTCGGTCGATTATTAATAGAGGCTTTTCCGAGTTTATATTCGTTACGTGTGTTGTGGTGTTAACTTTTAGTGAATTTATACATAGACGCTTATAAATAGGATGTGCTGCGTCTGACGGACGGGGGAACACCTTCCTGAAATATCGTACTACGGCCGGTGGTTTGCGTGTTTTCCGACGTATTGGTAAATGATTATTTATACATTGCAAGCGTGCGATTCCGCGGCGCAGGCAAGAGGTGGCGCTACGCTACCGGCGCTCTCTTGGCCGCTACGTAGGCCGCTTAGAGCGCCAGCGCGCCCTTCTACGCAATGTTGCAATAGATGCGTTCTAGAATTTCAATAGGAATTGTCAGGAAAACATTATCTTCCGACTCCTTTTATGAACGAGATCTTCAACTATCACGTATGACAACTACAATTATGTACTTAGCATAGTATATTGAAGTACTTTCTTGAAGTAATGACAGCCAAATTTAACCAAACGCATTTGTATTCAGCAATCTAGGAAACCATTTTAAAGAGCGTAGCGTACAGTAGAGTACTTAAAAATCAATTAAACGCACAAAAATAGCGTCGATTAAAATTTCATATCCAGAATGCAAAATGCAGATGATATGAAATAAACGGACTCATTTATAAATCATCAAGTTTATGAAGAGAGGTAGGCGTCAAAACCATTATGACACGGAGTACGGAGTGCATTGGAGAGGAGGGGGTGGACCTCCCCGCCAGACGGGATATTTTCGTCTGCCCGTCAATTTGAATTAGCAAGCATGGAGCCGGATCGCTAATGGCCGTATTGTAACGTACCCATATGTCATTGTATACCTGTATATGTATATACGGGTATACGGGTATAATATAAATACATTAGTATTTAAGCGGAGAACACTGATGTAGTGTAGGTATAAATGGTTAACCTGCAATGACAATTATTAAAGACTTATCAATCGTTTGTTAAGTTCAAGGCAGCTTCCGTTGGTGCAATTTTTTTTACTGTCAACTTTTGTTTTGTTTTTTTTTTATATATATACTCTATCCAATCTTAGTTTAGTCGAAAAACAGTTTTACACGTTGCCTTAGGGATATTATTAGATTTAAGATTTCTATTGATTTGTCATTTAACATATATTGTTCTCAATACAATTTGTTACCTAATTTAAATTTAATCTGAGTTCAAATTTCGTAACGTCACGACTTTAAACACGGAGCAAGTCAGATCAAAACAAGAAACAAAAACGTGTTCCTGTGACGGTAGTAAAAAAAATGGGCCGTGACAGGAAGCAAAGGCGGTGGGCAGAAAAACACTGCGGTCACTGACCCCCCGGCGGTATGGCAACGGCCTAATTACATCCGTTACGATTCCAAATCAAAGTTAAGGATTTTATTTTCTACGTGTGATTTCTATGGTTGAGATTCGACGAGTGATCCGAGAGACGTTAAAAAATTCTTTTCGTATGTCAGTTTTCAGTACGTATGTGGTGTGGCTGTTTCTTTGATATTCATGAATATTTGTTAAGGAATCGATTATCCGATTTTATTTTGTAATAATATAAAGATTTATAATATATTATTTCATTCATGTTTTAAATATTTCTTCCAAATATATTTAGGTAGGTTTATATAGATAAATAATAAATTAAAACAAAGTACTTAATGAAAGTAATTTGCCTATACGTAAATAAATGACTTTTTTTACTATAATATAAAGTAGGACCGACACTATAAAATCCAAATTTGAAGATAAATCGTCTTTACATACCTGGTGACAGCAACAAACACACATGAAATCCATTTTCACGCGGAGTGCATTATATAATAATTATTTCTCCCCCGACGCATGCGCTCGCGCAGCTGGTACCAGGATAGCAGGGGACGGGAGGAGTTTTTCAGCCGTCACTCTATGGATTTGACACACCTGTTAATAAGTTACTTTATGAGTTAGATATATATTGTATTATACTTTATTTATAATATGTAGGAAGAAGACGGTATAGAATGAGACAGAAATTATATTTTTCTTTTTTTTTCTTATAAAAAATAAACTTTTTTAATCATCCTTGTTATATAACAACTATATATTTATCTCATTCTTTCATGTCATTTTACAGAAGTTTCACGTCTATAGTGTATGAATCACATACACACTTTATTTTTGATTGTGGTTGTTTGGAAATGTAAAACTTAAGGTACATATAAAGAAGTTGTTTCTACTAATAAATTGAACATTTTATAAATTTTAAAGCAGTCTATTACTGGAAGGAAACCTTGGAAGTTTCTTTCAGAGACTCGACGACGATCAATGCAATATAGCTTTCTTAGATTTTGCATTTTATTAGTATTTATACATTTATATATGTATTTTCTGAATTCACGGAATCCATATTACTATGACAACACAACAATATAATGAAATAGACAAATGTTTACACCTCTAATATAAAAAAAAAAAACTACCCGTGCACACTTCGTTGGGACTTGGGCATAATGTTAACAATACTTTTTTATATATAGCCTTTTAAGAATTTTTAAAATCGGTTCAGTTAATCCCGAGATTACCCCTTTATAATTTAACAAACTCACAAACTTTACTTTTTATTAGTATAGTTAAATAACGTTACATCGTATGTAATTAGACCAAATCATAATAAGAAGGAATGCTACATTTAAAGTAATATAATTTCCAACCGCCTTAAGCAATGACAAAGTACGTGGAATTTGTATAATTGGCATAATTGTTTGTTAAATGGTATTTACTTGCAATATCATAGCGAAATAGACGGAATCGTATATCGCCATCTAATTATTGTGGGCATTATTATAGGTTCGCTACTACCGCTTCATCATTATTTACTGTTTGACTTAGAGCGATAATTGCATATAAGGAACCATATTATAGTCTCATAGTCATAATACATTATGTTAAGTTTTAATTATCATGCGCTACCATCTTGATCAACAACAAAGGGAATGAGAGGGAACAAAGTCGACTTGTTTTAATTTTAAATATCTATAATTCAAAATTGACGTAATATTGTAGCTATTTATCTATATTTAAATTCTATTCTATGTTCCAAATTCAGAATCAGTGAAACAATTGCCAGTTCATAATTTAAAATGTCAACGTTCGAAATTCAAAATCAGTTTTGAATTTCGAGAAAAAATAAAACAGCCCGCCATCTGAGAAGTCAGTTCCCCTTCAGTTTCCGCCGCGACACCTGCGCGCACGCATCCGACCCGAGTTATGGCTTTTTAATATTCTTCCACAGTTTACAGTAATGGTGTTTTAAGTTCCAAGCGTTGAAAGAACGGCAATATATCATACTAGTTACTGAACGTAGACTAAATGAAGCTCTATAGACTTAGAGATTTATTTAAATTATTACATTTCCTAGTTTGATGTACTTACATTCTATAAATCTTTGGAATTCTTTACCTATCAACATTAAAAAAGCACCTATCAACATTAGATACTTTTGACAAACTTGTCAAAAAACACTTTTTATCTCTTTGATCTATAACTTTGCATGTGTATATATTTTTATATATATTTATTTATGAGTATGTACTATATCTGTTCATGTATTTGTTTAGGTATATATCCCAATATGTATTTATTTATCGTTTATTTTTACACCACCTTTTACTACTCACTCTTTCTAGCTTTTCCTCGGTCTCAGGTTGTCTGGGAGAGATCACTTTAGTGATAAGACCGCCTTTTGTACTGTTTTTCTTTCTCTTGCTGTTATTAATGTTATTTTTTCTTATTTTGGTGTGCAATAAAGTGTATTTATTATTATTATTATTATTTCAGAATGCTATCATAGTACTAATGTAGTTTGTATTTAGTTTTTTATGATAAATAAATAGATATTTGATCTTGCCTGATCACTAGCGAAAATTCGGTCTTTAAGGTGAAGCTAACCTTACCCATATAACGGTAGCATAATATTGGTAAAAAAATTCTAATTAAAAAAAGGATAAAATTAATCTAAATCATAAATTACGAACATGAATTTCTTCCCTTTTACTGTAAATTTACGATCCTTTATTTTAGAAAATTTCATTAGGTATTTCAAACCCGGTACAATGAAAAATAACTTTAAGAAGCTCTTTGTTTTGCCCTGCTAATGATATCATTAAGAGCTCCAATCTTTAAATAGCAATTTGCTTTAACTATGAAAGAAAAATCACGTTGCATTGAGCAAGGAAGTTAAAAGATCTATCTAGAAACAGTTATTGCGCTTCTAAGTTCTGTACTGAAAGGGGCATAAATAATTATTCCTATGTTCTTTTAAAAATATTTTATAGATAATTAATAAATATTCCTCGAAATTGACGTGAAAATACCATATTACGTGACTATTTAGTAATAAAGCAGGAGAGAAAAGGCAATTGTCATTTGTTAGGTTAGTAGCGAACGCTACTAATTTGCCTGAATCGCGCTAATGATCTTTACTCAACGCTCTAATATATACGACAGGATATATTTCTGAAACCATTGCTTTTAAACGGTTAGCCAATCGATGGTACTACAGATCGATTCTCCCTTTGGTTCTAGAATCTAGAGAATATAACTTCCTATCCGGCTCAGCGCTGAAAGTTTCTAGGGAGAAACTGGATGAAGGTTATTTCTATGTCTTATTGAATAAATTAATGCTACTAAGAACGCCACAATGACGGACCATATAGACTTTTCGAGAAAATTGATTTGCGGTTGATTCCACCATTAAAGCGAGATGCACGCCAGTCGCAAAGCGTTCCGCAAACAAGCCGGTTCAGCTGCATACATTATTCAGGCCTAGCTAAGTGGCAAAGCATCAACCTACTACTGCGATATATTATTCAGCGCCTGGCCTGACACGTCGTCGCCTCCCCCACCACCGGGCCGTCAGTCCCGCTTCCAATTATGCACGCGTGTCAGATCCACTTAGCTGACCCTTAGACCTATTGGCCTTTTATTTTCGTGTTTTGCGGATACAGGTTAGGATTGCAAGGTCGGTGGTGTATGCGGTAGCCCATCGTTCAAATGCGTGGTTGAATGTGCATTTTTAATTTTCTTTTTTTGGTTGAGATTTTTTTTTTTCAATTTCTATTGCTATCGTATCTCAGTATATTATTGCACTGATTATAAATTAGAACAATAGAAAATTGTTACGGATACACTTAAGAAATATTCAACTGGACATTGATTTTTTCTTTAAAGTATATTTTACGACATCCTACATTTCACTTTCTTAACGAGACATATATTATTTAGTATTTCTTAATAACAAAATACTTTAGTAGGATTACCACTTCGAATTATTAAATACAAAGCTAAGAACGATTGCGATACTTGATTAGATGATGATGATCAAGTAGTAGCAATACAAAGTAAAGGTTAAAATATTATAATCACTACTTAAAATTCACATAATTATTTAATTAATCACTTTAAAAAAAAGTTTTTCAAACAACAAAAAGCGTACTTACCATTCAACATTCAACAAAAGCCAACAAAATGTTTTAATAAAATGACACCGGACAGTTTTTATTGAATAGCAATGCATGAAAGCGCCTATTCCTGGACACCGGAACACAGAAAACCGCTTAACCTGGTAGTATATTAATGAAAATTGAACGACATCCGATGTTACACTCGACTAATATAGACCTTTCGCTTCTAGCCTAGAAATCTGGGACAAGATATTTCGGTACTGAATTCTGCAACTCGTGCATTAATTGCTTATATTAGCGATTAAAAGAAAATGTCAGTGTCAGTGCCTATTTAACTAATTAGATCGCACAGATATATTTAATAGCAAAAAGATCTAATTCTATGAAGAGAGTTACATATTGATGATCGACTGCATTGAATTGGATGATTCTTTTTTTCGAGTTTTTTGTCAGAAGAATGTTTTCATAATTATTGACATTTTCATACATTGCATGATACCAACTAAATACTATTTTATTTACCAGTTATGTTGCTAGGACGAATTGTTAATACAATTTTTATGGCTTAAGGACATGCGGATGAAAGTCATAATATGTAAGCCATACCGACAAGATGCAGTTTTTTTTAGGACGCTGCCAAATAGGACTCAATTTAATCAAAAATAGGCTATTTGGAATATACATCGCGAGCTTGTCCCAATGTCTCAGTTACAGTCGCAATTTAAAACGTCATGTATTAAAAAAAACCTATTAGGTCTACAACTGTTACTCCAATGAAAGGTTTATATAAAAAATGTTACAAAATATGGACTATCAGTGTGTGTGTGTATAATAACAATTAAAACGTTAGGAAGTTTTGCTAATATTTCTTATAGATACTTAAATACATCTATGTATGTAGAATGTATTAAAATTTCATAAAAAGCCCAGAAACGTGAGAAATTGATATGTTGCGAACGGCGTCTTTAATTTTGTCGTAACCACCTGTCCGTTCATATTGCAAAATTGTACCCGCATATAATATTATACTTATTGATATCATGAAACGTCGTAATAATGCGTCATTGTGTCGTGTGACAGGGAAAAGGACGAGCGATAAAAATAAAGGAAAAATACCGAGTAATTCATGGATAATTGTGTTAAACAGTCGGTTTGATATTTTCAGTTTTTATAATTCATTTTAACATTTATGACAGCATTTTTAAGGTTTCCTTTTTTAGCATATGTGTAAAGGAATAATAAGTATTCTTTATACTACTAAAATATGTATGCGAAAGTATCTCTGTCTGTCTGGCCGTCTATCTCGCTTTGACAACAAAACGACTGGACCGATTGTAATAAAATGTGATACACAGTCTAGAGTCTGAGAAAGGACATAGCTACGAGATATAGCTATAGATAGATGCGAGAAGCATCTTCTAGGTTTCAACATAATTCTGATACATTTTTACCTTCTTCATTATAACTTGTAACGTTATAGTAATTCTGCAAAAAACAATTTATGATTCCAGTATGAAATTACAATCACAGCTTTTGATATAGTGTATTAAATATAGGTTAAGTTAAGGTTTAGGGTGCTGATTCTGGTTTTGCTGAACATGAAAATATTTTAATAATTATATGCCATATTTTTTGTGACTGTCATAGGCTATATATGAACAAATTTACATCGGGCTTGAAGTGAGAAAATTGGGGGTCGTTTATAGAAGAAAACGTCTTTCTGAAATTTCTTATCTAAAATTAACGCAATTCACAAAAGAAATTTAAATCTGTATTTTTGAAGTAAACATTACAGTTTACGGCCACGGACTTAAAATAAATATTGAGCGGAAATAATTATTTATTCATTCATCTATCCTATTGATTTAAATTCTTCAGAAACCGCGCGCAGTAATTGCTAATTTGCCTACACAGTACTAAGCTTGCATAAGCACGTCACACGTGCGTCATCGCCAAACATAATTCCTGTACCAACATGCAGCAGAATATCGACCGGAATCATCGTTTAAAGTATAATCCACTGGATTATTGGTTCTAGAATGTTCCGAATATAGCGACCAATTACTCTCAGAAGCTAAGATTAAGCCTCGGAAGCACTCAAACCGACTTGTGTTCATTTCTCTGAAAGCATGTCGATCCGAGCCAGTGTGGTTTTATAATTCATTGGCTAGATTTCGAACAAGCAATTTTTCTACGCTGTGACAGGTTGACGGTGGGTAGAAATCAAAGGCGTTCTCTTAAACAATGATAAGCCATGGCATGTTTCAATGAAAATGTACAACTATTTGAACGTGATGGCTTTGTTTAAATGTTATTGTTGTTCTGTTCTATAACTACTTTAAAGGAAAATTACAAGTTTGGGATCTTTTCACTAGGTATAATTAAAAGGTACACAATAAATTAATGAATGATAATACCTTTCTTGTTATTTTAATCAACAATGTGGGTTAAGTTGATTTGAAGTATATTAAGACATGCAACATTACAACTCTTCTTATCACTAAAAGATCGTATTTTCTGAATTGAAAACAATCGTTTTTTAATAATAAAAGTATATTTTGCTCTCGTGTTAGGGTACTTATTTTTAGAATCTTCTATTGTTTTAGAGAGGTTATCAATGGACCTAGGGGAAAAGACCATGGGTTATACTAATAAAAACTCCAAAGACCCTGTAAATTACCTACAGTTATATCTGATAAACTTTCACTGTGATAAATTCCCGAGCGTGAAAGCCATTATTCGTGAATAAATCAATTTTTTTACATACAACATACAAGTTAAAGATAACCCATATGTAAATAAACATTACGTAATGTATATTATAATTTGTCCCTATTTTTCTCCAAATTCGTCCCAGACATCCTCGAACTTGCCTAACTCGATACACGAATAACTAAATTTACACGTATATTTTAGTGTCCGATGTTTTCAACCGGATATTTAGGGATTCGGTCAAGGATCAGCCTTCTATATTCGTTCTGGACTATAAATGTGTCGATTTAAAATAGTCTTTATTGTTGTTTATTTACTTCCGATACGAAAGTGCTTGAAATAAGGAGGGAGAAGAATTCGTCCCTTGAATTGGATACGAATTAAAATTGTACTTCCGAAATGTAGTTGAACAATTGATAATTCTAAGAATATCGACTAAGAAATTTACGTTAGGTAACAATAAAAAGGCTATTCAATTAAATATAAGCATTGAAATTAATTATACTTCCGAAATATTCTAGAAAATTTGAGCTTTTTAGAAATAGTGATAAAGAAATTTACGCAAGGTAACAATAATAAGGCAATTCATTTAAATATAATATACAATGGTTCGTTATGGGAAAGGAAATTATAATTCCGATAGTATATAGTACTATTAATTACAATTATTACATGTAAGTAATAATTTTAATAGGTAGTCGAGTACTTAGCTATCAAAATTATAATTAGGTACCTATCTATAGTATAGACTAGATAAGAAATTTAATCACCTTTTAATCGCTTCTTAGTATTAAGAGCTTACTTTATGAATTTATTTTGTAGCTTTATTTTATACTTAGGATATATTGAATATAATTTAATAACTTGTACGGCTCAGCCTTGTCCTGCGGTTTTGTCTGCGTTATACCCCTTCTTGTTAATTATTTGAGTGACGTAACTGGTACTGGTAACTGGTAACTGGTATTATATAATAGAAACTAAAACTACTGCACAGATTAGAACAAAATTTGACATGGCTACTTTTTTTTTAAATCAAAAGGTTGCGTGAGGGGTTGAAACTTTTTATTTTTACGCTTTCACGGCCTAACCGCTAAACCGATTCTAATGAAATATGGTACACATATGGTCTAGAGCCTGAGATAAAACATAGCCTACTTTTTATGTGGAATAAAGGGTTATAAGGGGGGAAGGGGAGGTCAAAGTTTATATGAAAGTCCACGCGGACCGAGTTGCGGGCAACAGGTAGTATAAAATATGTAACATATAATAATATTTTGATATTTGTATTAAAAGAAAATTAGTTCATTTAATCCAGAGAATACACTACAAAGTCATAAAATGACGATGTTCCATTGTTTGTATAGTAGATGAAAAAATAGAACATATGAAATAAATATAATTTCTTGACTTTAAGTCAACGACATGTCACGTCAACCGAAAAAGGATATTATAATGAATCATTTATCGACTTTAAGTGTGTAATATATAAATACCTTTTAAGATAAATAATTATTAACACCGAATATTGATATTTACAAATAAAAAATCTATAGACCTGATAACCTAGAAATTTGACCTTAAAATATTGGCGATAAGCAAGGCCCCAAGACATTTAAAACTCAAAAATCGTGTATTTGAGTCATATGTCCAAAATTTAAAAAAAATATGTCACCGCCACCTCATCAAATTAACCGTTTATTCAAGAGACTAACCTCCATACTAACCGGTATCATTCTATTAAGTTTGTTTATTTAAAATGTAGCTAAAATTTATTTGCTAAAAGTTTAAAAGATCTGGTCCTAACTGCACGCGTCGCTTTTTGCGTATTGGCGGAAGATAAGATTTACGAAACGTATATATACATATATGTTATCGATAATAATCTTTTGCCTAGCTGTTAGTCAACTGGGTGAATATCAATATATGTCATGTATGTCAGGCTAAGCTTGTTAGAGACATAATTGAGTCAAACAATTTGCCTTCCTGTTTGATAAAGTAGCTGAATATTATGCAGGATACGAGTTTTCGATGCCTTTCAGACAAAAGGCTAGGTTATTAACAAGACGGCTAATTAAGCTAGTTAGCTGCAACACATATCTATGCCGTTTAAGTGAACCAAAATTATACCATTAATTAAATCACATTTATACGTTTCAATTATTTTCGTAATCGTTTTGTTCTTAAATAAATATTGGTTAAAAATGAATAACGAGACTTAAATACATAATTGAGGAACAATTTTAAATCGGCCTCTAGAAATATTCCATTGGGAGAAGTGTCCAATCTATTATATGCAAATTATTGTACCTACATGTAAAGTTAATGTTCGACTATTAGAGAGCTTTAAGAAGTGACGTCTGTTACCATAGTGCAATAACATAAAACAACCAATTAAAACGCTGATTGATATACAATTTATTGACAGTAAAAATATTTTTATAAGATTTTTTTTACATAACCGAGAATAAGCATATAATTATTGTTATGTTTAGTTTGTAGCGTTATTTATTTAGTCAAATGACTCCGTACGTAACTAAAATGTAATAGTTTTGATGAACCAATGTGTGCTTCCTAATCATTTATATTTTATACTTATGTAACACTAGTTTATAAGAATTTATGGATGAATGGCAGCGTGGATGTATCTATTGTAGAATAAAGGTGGCCATGATCTTCTACCTTTGCGGTCTTCATATAAATATTATATTACTAAATACTTCAGACTTGAAGATATATAAAATTTCATCTGTTTTCATAGATTCGCCTTCAGTCAGACTTTAGCCCAGCCGGTGTAGTAACTGTTATTGACATGAACTAACTTTTGCTTTTATGAAACGAGTTTTTAACTTTTGATG
>JADANM010006098.1:8168066-8178395 GCA_026213755.1 Eurema hecabe
GAAGATACAGATCGCAGACACGATGACCTCAGTTTAGATTTTTAATGGAAAATTAGAAGAATTGAATTGAATTTTGAGTGGTGTCTAGAATTGCGGAAATATAGTATTTTTTATACGTAACTTCACGGCCAATGTCGACGCGACCTTGTTTAGCGGAGTGCGTCTCGTCCGAATAGTTACATAACAGATCGATTAGTTCACTAATGAATAACTCGATTACAATCGATTATGTGAATCGAGTTTAAAGGTTATCTGTCGATGTACGGTCTACGAATATACGGTATAAACACGTGTGGCAGTTTCGACTTGACGCATTGCGACTAAAAAATGTAAATGATAGTTTTTCCTTCGCAATACATAATTTACAATGAATGTTTATCTATCAGAAACAGTGTTCGTAGATAAACGTGTTTATGCAAGTGTTAGTAAACATGACCACAGATAACCCAAGTACGAGATACCCAACGAATGTCAATCGACAAGACCCAATAAAGTGCAACGAGTCAACGACACAACATGAGTAACATTAGTTTTATCAAGCGAGCGTCATTGGTCGCTGGCGTCCGAGTATTTTTAGCCTAGGCCACACTAAAAATAGTTCACTGTACAACGGTTATTACTGAATTAATATTTCTAAAAATGGATCGTCTACGCGCGAATGATAACGCGGCCGAGACCGATAGTAGTGTGACGTATCGTAGTCATTTGTTTTTCTTTTTTGCGCGCGGTTTCGCTTCCAGCCAGATGTTTCAAATGGCTATTATTATGGTTATGAATTAGTTTTTGCTACTGGCAATTAGAATTAACGACTTGATTTAAAAACTTCATAACTGAAAAAATAAGAATATTCATTTTTCTATGCTCGTCTAATTTGTAGGAAATTTAATGCTAAAGTTGGAAATCTTTTTAAAATATATTAAAATTAAAATAAAATGGTAATTTTTATGTAGGTTATTGCAGATGTAGTAACTGCGGTGTTAACAATCTGATTATTTCTGTGTACGGTACAATTATTTTTATAAACGGAGCTCCGATTTATAAACTTGAAAATAATATGTATGATATAGTGTCCTTTGCGGCGTTGCGTTAGGGTTCATTATGGCGTGAACGGTCACACGAGCGATAACCTGTGTCATCAATCGGTTTTCCACATAAACTGCTAAACGGGTCACTTGCCTGAAATGATCTCTATACACGCATTCATTTTATTAGCCGGGACTACTGCCTATCAAATACTAGTCTATTATGTTACGTGAGACCTTTTTGAATCCAGCTTGTTTTTTCTTAAATGAGGTTTTAAGCTGTCCTGAAAAAAAAAACGGTTTTTTAAAAAATAGGAAATTTAATATTATGGTATGTATATTATATGACTATTCTATCTAAAAAAAATCTAGTTGAATGGTAATTTCTGTATCCACCAAATCTATTTTTATTATTCTTACCAGGTTAAAATAGTCTAGCTATATATAGTAACTAAAGAATCGTGTAAAAACGTTACTAATATATACGTGGAAAATAGGCTATGTAAATAACAAAATATCAATAGTTACTAACCAGTAATTTCCAAAGTGAAGGTCGACTTTGTTTTTCTTTCCTTGTCATTTTGGTTACCAAATTTCTATTTCAATACACGTGTCGAAAATAAATATTATTTAAATATATACCTATAGTTACGTATTCACATAATGTATCTCCATATTGTTATCATTAAAGTATTGTTTGGTTAGCGTCAACAATAGCAAGAAATATTAGGTACTAAAGTACATAAGAACAAAAATATATTATCAAATCTTTACCACTTAGCCGTGAACTGGTAGAGTAATAATGTGTAATAGTGATAATACAATGTTTGAAAACTTTCCGAAAATAGTTTGGTTACAAACATCATTATTTTGTAACACTGTGACGATTTAAAAGTGCTTCTTTTATTCAAATTAAAAGCCTTTATTCAACTAGACTTTATACACTTTTGAGTTTATACCAAACTAGCGGACTTCGTTGGGCATAATGCTAACAATCCTTTTTTATATAGCCTATATTACACTCTGCAAAAGGGTGGCTTTCTATTGGTGAAAGATTATCCTTTACAAATTAACAAATACACTATACTTTATAATATTAGAATAGACAAAAAGTAACTCGTGTTATCGTATATAAAACTCTATCGTATCATACAATATTTAGCAGGAATGTAACCTTATAAATTGAAATTCTAGAACCTCTATAGCTGAGGAAACAATTGATTAGTGAAAGGTTTTATCTGTTGAATGCAAATAACTTCCGACACACAGATTTTCCTGTAAACTTCATTTATATTCAAACATCGTATTGTTTTCGTTTCAACGCTGTCTTTTCCTATTCTAATAAATAAATAGTTAAATTATACACGAAATAAATCGCATCAAAATTCAAAAGTTAAATATGGTAAAAACACGTACAAATTTCAAGTTTAAATTAATGTTTTTGTTTACAAATAATTACATGAAGTAAAAATAATTGTTTTCTGTTTCAGGTAAGCGAATGCGGGGGCGTTAAGAATCCATATTTATATGAGTTCCGTGGTAACAAGGCTGAGTTAAATTGGTTAGCTATTTTAAGTAACAGACAAATTAATTAAAATTTTACGTACGATAAAGAAATTCTGTCGCTCGACGCGTAAATATGCTTTGGATGTTTTTTTTTTTTGAATAATTAACACAAAATATGAACTTACATAATTGTAGATAACTTCGTAACGAACAAGAAATCTTCGTAACGAACAAGAAGTCTCTGTATATAGATCAATTCTTTTATTCAAATCAAAGCTTAGTTCTAAAACGATAACAAAAGAGTTTTTTGGTGTGCCCAAGTTGCAACATTACGGTAGGACGTGAATGACGATTTCCCCACGACTGAAGCAGTAAATAATACAGACACTTAATGTCCAAATACGTCATAATATGTTTTTAAGATATAGCTAAGCCCCATAACTTAATTTTAACGAGATATTGGCAAATCTAAATTCAATCCTCTAATATATAACACATTTACACATTCGCATTTGGTAACCAATTATGTACATGAAATTATCCACCTTATTCAGAACTTCATAAGTGCTAATTTCACGTGGCGTCTTTCCGTCTGAGTTTTGGAACAATGCCCCTACGAAATTACTATTACAACCGTTAACTGCTAATCAATTGATTCCCACAAGGTTAGTGGGTTAGTTGAAACACGCAAGTCTCATTTAAACCTTTGACTCCCGAATTTATTTATAGGATTTATTTATGTAGCGATTGGTTTTATTTTTAAGGCTTTGAACTCTTTACATATCTATGCCTCGCTTTAGCATTTAAATTAAGATGTGTTAAGATCGATCTTATGTAATATAAGAATAATTAAAGTTTTAATTAGCCGTACCGCTGGAATATTTATTTAGATGGTGAATGTGAAATTAATGACGTGTTAATTATAATTAATTTTCCTTGTAAGGTTTAGGAGACTATTATTTAATTATTATTGTTGTTTGTGTTGTTTTGTTGTATTATATATGTAAAGTTGAAGAAAGATGATTATGAATAATAAATTCTCGAATATCTGATCTCAATTTTAATAGTTTTAATAACGGAAGATAGACGAATAATTAATAGACATAATTTTCAAACATTCGAGTACCTTATAACTATTGATACAGTTGTATCAAACCAATTGTGTACAAACATATCTTCATAAAATGGGTGACAACTTGGTATTTAATATTTATAAAAGTAACGCAGTACATTCATCTTTCTTTATATAAATATATTTTATTACAATTTAAAGAAAAAAATGTTTTATAAACACAAATAATAATTCCAGTCTACGATTGCTAAAGATATCAAACTCGCTAACCTATCACCAGATAATTCAGAAAATTTACCAGCTTTTAGAGAATAAGTTATACCTAATGGCTTATATATTTCTCTAACGTAATTTTTTATAGCGTGAAAATCCTTATGAGAACTAGAGATATAGGACCAAATATGATGTCAGGGTAATACCGACCTAAACCCAACTGTTTTTCGTCTCACCGCGTCAGACTCTTCCGCCTATTAACCAAGACTTTAGGTCCCTAAAATTTCGAAAGGTCTACGTCCTCCTAGTGCACAAAGCCCTTGATCGTATTAATAAAATCACACGTCCGAGTCTCGTCGACAATGTTGCAATTACAAAACGTTCCCAATTTTAATTGTCACTCTTAAAAAGCCAAATACAGCGACAGACTTTTAAGGAAATTATTTAATTAATAACTCGTATAGACGTCAAAAGATTTTCACCGTTCAATTTTTTTCTCGTTTTATCGACGCCGATATTGATTGAAGGGTATTGTGGAATTTTAATAATAAGCCGACATTAATTATTTTAAGTGAGACGCTCTACATTTATCATGAGTTGATCTGATGAATGCTCGATTTTGAAATTCGAAGTCGTGGGTCGTAATTTGCGAAGTACGAGTAAATACCTGGTATGTGTACAGTTAGCATGTTAGATAAGTATTAAAATTGCTACTTACACAACGATGTCGGGGGGCTGTGCATAATACGTAAGTAGATAATTATGTAGGTCGCAAGCACGCCCTGTTGTCGTCAGGTTAAGTTGTTAGTGCTAATCCATCAAAGGCTTCTTGGTTACGTTTAGGGACACCATACATCTATACGCATTAGTATTTTAAAGGATTTATTTAATACATTTTTTTATTTTTTGTCAAGAAACTAGTGTCCAGTCCGTAAACCTGTATGCCGGCAGTAGGTCTATTTTTGCTTTGCAGTTTTAAATAAATAACATACTTGAATTAAACCCTGTTATATATAGTTTAATATTTGAAAAATGCTCTTCGTAAATGATTTTTATAAAAAAATATAAAATCTACGTTCAACATTGCAATAAAATTATTTCATATTAAATGTTAAACAGGTAATTAAAACTCATTAAGAGTTTAATTGGATAAAAATATAATAGGTGTTACAAACAAATTAATTTACAAAAACATTAAAAGGACAGTCGGCAAAAAAGTTAACCCATTTAATATTTCAAAAAGTCTAACATTAAAATATTTCATTGGTTAAATCGTTGCTTTCTGTATTTAAAAAAAAAATTATAATACAATTAACTTATCATCTTGTTACAACACGTCTTGTTTATCGAATACTAGAAGTGCCTTAGTGCGCTTAGTTCCCGTTCCCGGGGCAAAACCGGGATTTAAAGTATCCTAAGTGTTAATTTTGGGACTAATCTACCTGTAAGCCGTATTTGGGCCAAATCCATTTGTAGTATTCACTGATTATAATATTTGGCTCGCCAACGTACCACCACGTGCTACCGGAACGACGGTCTAATACCGACCGACTCCCCACTACCGGCCTACACTTATATAAGACAATACGCCCGAGACAAATAACACTCTACCCACATATACTACACCATTCATTAATTTTTGCGTGAAAGAGTAACAAACATCTCAACATACTAACAAACTGTCACATTTATAATTTATAAAATATTTTAGTGCTAAGACACTTGGTAATTTTTGTATGTGTAAATATACTTTTATTCTCGTATAGCTACCACGTTTAAATACTAACAGCATTTAAATACAAAAGCAATACCATAAACTAAGCGCTAATATCTCGGAGCAATCGATTTATTACTAATGACAATATATTGTTTACCTAACAGCCTCTGAACGGACCTCATTAAAATGTTAGCGTTGTTGCTCTGAAGGCTGGCGTGGATCGATTATGATGATCTCATTGTTTGTACAATCAAGGAAATATCTCAAACTACCGTTCGGTTTGATATAGTTAGTCTCTCAGTGAAATTTGATACAATAACAATATATTTATTGTAGTATAAAGGTCTGTGCCCGCTACACAGTATCATACTATGACCGTGCTATGAACGTGTCACGCAAAAAATATTCTCTGTATTAAAAAGTATGAGAGCATGCCCGTTCCGTTACCGACCAGCACAGTCGCGTGCTATGCACGGACCGGCAAGTATAGTCAATACTCAATACATACGACTTTGTTTTGTGGGCATAGTAGACCGTATCGTGTTGCTTGACGTGTCTGATATGTTCATAGCACGGTCATGGTATGATACGTTGTAGTAGGTAGAGTCCTCTAATATTATAAATGCAAGAGTAACTCTGCGTGTGTGCTTTACATTATATAACATATTAGCAAATATAAAAAGGTTTAATCATTTTAGATATACATAGTGACTGTTCCGCGCGGATGAAGTAAAGAACGAATGTTATTAATTTAATTAAGAATTATCATAGTGAATAGTTCACGGTTCATTGCAATTCTTACAAAGTATAATTATAGTTATTTATGGAATAATATGAAACTTTAAAATAAACGCAATGTATAACGAGTAGGTGTTAATAATTATTCATGTGTGAACAAAATAAATAAAGTCAGTGACTCGAGAAATTCGAGGTGAAACACGAGATAAAATAAGAAAAAAAAGGAAGTATATTAAATAATACAATTACAGAAAATATTTACGCATTCAAGAACACTGATCTAAAAATATCATATTTAAAAGGACAGATAACAAGATAATTTAAATAGTGGCGGTTAAGAAATCGAATTTTCGATAATATTGTTTTAATTGAAAAAGCCTTGTTTCAACGTAGCTTAAGACAGGAAATCAGCGTCAATATATTATCTTTCCAAGTTTGACACAAACCTTGCAAGTGTGGGACAATGACATCAGAGGTTACGACTGTGACATTGTTATTTTGTGATTGTATGCGTTTGTTGCGTAATAGATTATATCATTAGAATATCTGTGTTTACTATTTAAGAGTTCTTTATCAATACTGAAAATTTAAAATACCTATCTATCTATACGATGTGAGGATTATAATTTTGAGATTTTAAAAAACAAAATGCATGAAACGTCATGTTGTTGCTTAACAAATCGTTATCACCAGAAATTGATGTTTACATGAATCGTTCTGTTAAAGTAAAAAAGTATTTTAAATAAAATATTGCGAATTATAAGAACTTTCCTTTTGAAATCCTTAATTTTAACTTCACTGCCACTGCAATTTATTATTTACTAACGGACAGTTTCATTAAATTATGTTACATAATAAATTGTGAATATAGTAAAATAGTCTTTAAAGAGCTATCTTTATTTTAAGACATTTATTAAGCATTCTTATAAAATCATTTACCGCTGTTATAGTCTATAATCTATGTACGATATGTATCATTAACCCTTCGCGTATACTAAATCCAAAAAGCCCTTACATGTCGTAGTTGTCAGCTAGTAGGCGCAGGCGCAGCGCAGACGTCTCCAGGCGGTAGGCTCAGGTAGCAATTTGAAGTCATTGCTACCGAGCTAGACCGGTCCGCAGCAATTAAGTAACACAGTAAAAGTACCTATTAAGCATAATATTTTTACTCGCCTCGACAGTGTGCGTTAAGAAAATCTTTGTACAATCTCCACATTTTAAATAAAGTTTTTTGCTTCGAAAGTCGCAGATATGTTGTAAAGTTCGTGCTTGTATATTATTTGTTTGTGTTTGTAGTCTTCATCGTTATTGTAATTCATTGGAAATTATTTCATTTCCCCAGGTCGTATTTATCGAACGATAAACCCTTTATGACTTTGTTAATAGAAGGTCTTAATGTTTCAATTCCACTCTCATTAATTCTGAATGATCCTCATTATGGCTAATAAAATGTTGGTTTTGAAGCGGTTTGAACGATTAGATGGTATCGTTGGAGACGTCAGACAGCAATGTCAAGGCAGTTTATCTGAAGTCACGATCAATTATGTTTATGCATTACGGTTCACGAGATTATTATGAATAGTTAAGTCCTGTCTTGCACTTTCAAATCCTGTTGGAAGCTAGCGGTTTAAAATTTACCAAGTTCTTTACCTTTTTTACTCTAATTCGTAATTTCTTGATATTACTAATGAATTAATATCAAACACGAAATGTAACGGAAAATGTTCATGCATTCGAATTATCAGAATATACGTTAATGTGATTTATACTTTGCTACCGTTACTGATAGAGAAAACAAAACAAAATGAAAATGATAGCGTCTTATCTTTTATTTTGTAATGTAACGTAAGTTAATATCTGGTATATTACTGGCGAAATAGTTTTTGTATAGAACACAGGCGAGTAAAGTTTTGATAATTTATAAGGAAAATTACATGCGTTTTATTTTTTAATTGCATCCAAATTTAATCAGCATATAGATTTTTGCTACTACTTGTAGTAAAAAATAAAACGTAATGTTATATTTAACTAACATTCATTTTATATTGCATCTAGTGCCCAAAGACAAAGTGATCTCTATTAGTAAAGAAGGACTTTTTAAAAATGAGTACAGTAATATCCCGTCTTCAAAAAAAACAGACTTATACTTTTCGAAAGATTTGTTTAACAGGAAAATAAACCTTAAAAATTGGTAAAACTGTATTATAAACATATATTATTATAAGCCATAGAACAATTACTTGTAACTTTTGACTTTAAACGTGATGTACAACTTCAAAATTGCAATCTCACATTATTAGTTGTAATGTAAGAACAGATGAAGATAATAATATTTAAACAACGTCGTCATTTCATGTAGAATCTAGCTTTATCTACGACAGGTGCGACCGACCATTTATGGCTTGCTTATTTTTTGTTATGTATCTGGTAGGCCTTTAAAATGTCCTGTACTGCAACGGAGCAGAGTCCAAAATTAATGTTGTAAAAAAATTATGCGAAGATGCGTCGTTCCCATGCCATCGTCGCGTACTGCACGAACTTTAATTTTTCTTTTAAACAAGTCTACAATAAGATTCTGGTTTTGCAAGACAACTCGTATTATCGATCCTCGATAGTGCATTCTTGATTTTATTATCAAATATTTTGTTTTAATTTTTTAGTCGCCACTAGCGAGTTGGTTTGTGTATTAAATGTCAAATAAAACTGCAAATACGATTAAAAAACGCACTGCCATTGACCATTGCTGCAAATTGTAAAATCTTAAACATACTGACTATTGTGCTTCAGATGCCGAGTTGTATACTACAGAATTTTCAAGTCTTTTTATAGCTTGCTTAATTTTGATTGCGTGGGCTGTTATATAAAATTAAAACAATTTAAGGTCGTTTGTACGTGCACTGTTGATTGTAAACATTTCTCATTTTACTACCGAGTAAATAAAGTGAAACATACTGTTCATATAATATCCCAGTCTATGTATGAAGATGCAGTGGGAAAAATGCAGTTTTAATTATTTACTAGCCTGTTTCGCAAAGCCCCTGAGGCAATTATAAAAAAAAATGTAAATGCCCTCCGTGACTAGGACAGCTTCTTGTGACCTTGACGGCGGCCATTTGCTTTTTTTCGCGCGCGTTCAATGTTGCCAGCATGACGGTGTGCGGTGCGTTCGCTTTTACTTCTTTATTTTTTAAAAAGGCAACTCGTTATGCAACTTTTATTTTTTTTTTTTTTTGGAATGTTATCCGCAAATTATTTAATTTTCTTTTTTTGCCAATGACCGATGTAAGTTGTTTAATAGTTTTTTTAGGGTTTGTAATCTTTGTTTTCATTCTATTATTTCATTATCTAATTAAAAAATGTTAAAAAACACTGTTTACATGAGACGCGAATACATAATAAACAAGATGTAATTATTGGAAGATAAACAGAAGCCTCGCTAATGCCTACAATGGCATAACAAGATCTAGGTAAACATAAGTACTAGGCTAAATAATCGATTTTGCAGTATAGCTGCCGTATACAGGTTAATAAAATAAATATTTTAATAGCGTTTCTTAAAAAAATGTTTTATTAAAAAGTTTTGTTTTTTTATCAAAAAATTATTGTGATTTATTTTAATGAGGTGATTAAATAATCCCTTATTTAAATTCGAATGTAATATTGAGTGGTATTTAAAAAAAATCTTGATAATTACCTCACGAATTTCCTGCAGAATTGTATAATTTTTGCTATTAATAAAACCTGTAGTAAAAGATATAATCTTTATTACAAATATAAAAAACAATTGTTAGCTTTACAAAAATAAAGATTGTGTAAATCAAAATGAATACAACATACACAACAAAATTAATTTCTAATTGATCGACGTAACCTCAGTAAATATCAATTCGTAAAAAATAACCTTCAATCGCTCGTATTTCCTATCTCTTACCTAACCTCAAACATGGCAATCTAATCTCCACTATCGCCAAAACTGAAATTTATCAAAGTCTATCGATTGAGCAAATGACGTATGCTGTTATCACCGTCACGCTCCGCCGGTAATCCTCTTCCGCGACCCA
>JADANM010006098.1:8182475-8219603 GCA_026213755.1 Eurema hecabe
AATTAGAATCCCATATAGTAAACAATTTCCACGCGAGATGAAATATGAAAAATCACGTTATATAATTCGTAAGCTAAACAACTTTCGCTTTCACTGAACTTGACATAGGTCAAACGGTTCCATGATGGCACTCGAGAGCCAAACAACCGAAGAAGATTTTAATAGGTCGTCACACAACTGTGGACTTTATCGCGGCGTCGGCTCGCTGTTTTTTGCATATCACTGATACCTCGCACTTTTACCTTCCGCAAGAACGCTTGAAGGACAGCCCTCGTTTCGGGTCTCAGGCCTCTTTTTCATTGGGAAGTGACACGCTCGGTAGCGAGACCTTGCCCCCCCTGCCCCCTCCTCCCCCAGCCTCGCGCTCAGCTGACGTCACCCGCGCCATCTTACCATAGTGACGCGTTGCCCGGCAACCAAACATGCGTCTCGACTTCGATTCGCCGTCGCGTGGGTTTCTTAACAATAACATTATAATATATGTTATACATGTCATTATATAGAATAGACTCTTATATAATTCTCAAAGATTATTATCGATGTACGTTTCCGCATCAGATCCTGCCATTGAATGGAGTACATATAACGTAATCCGTATACTGAAATCGGGCTGAAATTTTAATAAGTGGTTTTCTCAAAGGAGCTCTTATAGAGCTTAAGAGCGTTTGATCAGCTCAATGGTTCAGAGACTTGTATGAATTAATGAAGAAGCGAGTATATTAAACGACGGACCTGAACTATTCATTCATGTTTTATTAGACGAGAGTCTACAAGAGCTGTAAAGTGTAGTAGACTTAACTTCGCTTCGTATGTAATTAAAATATCTTACGATCCATGATAGTTAATATATATATAACCACAAACTACTGTTTATAATTTACTATATATTAAATAGAATGTAAAAAGTTTTCGAATAAGAATTTAAATTAAAATCTACATAAGGAACACACGACCTTGATACATTGTAATTACTAAAACAATAGGACGTGGCGATTAAAAATTCTGTATAAAATCTATTGAAAGCGAATCGGGACACTGTGGTAGCTAAACTGAAACCACAGGAAAATAGCGGAATTTAATTTGTCGTGGTTTGTACACGTGGCGCGCTCGGGATATTTGATTGCACCCGTTAAAAGCAATGAAAACATCGCTACACAATTATTATAATGAATATTGAGAGCTTTTCAATTGCATTTGTTAATTTATGTTATTACTGTACTTTATTGTATATTAAATTCCACCCAATACATAATTTTGACCTAGTTAAAGACTTTATGTTATAAAATGTTAAAGGAATCTAATAATAATAATAAATCTAATATCTAATAATTTTAAATAAAATTTAAATTCAAGGTTTGTATATCTACCGTAGTCTTATCAAATAAATTGGGGAGACTTCAATCAATTTTTTATAATTAATTTGCATGATAAAGTATTTTTTTCTTATATCGCGTTTTTAAGTTACCTCAAAATTTAAATTAAAAATTATATAAGAAATAATTATAGTAGGCGAATACCAATGGAATTATTGTATAACGTTTGTTACTCTATCACCTCATAACTACTGAAGTTATTTGGCTGAAATTTCACATGTATGTAGTTTAGACCTCCGATTCATAGATAGGATACTTAGCTTATATATAGCTAGATTATCATCAGTAGTATCATCGGTTCAGTAGTTTTAGCGTGATGGAAAGACAGACAGACAGAGTTACTTTCGCATATATAATATTAGTACGGATGTACTCTAAACACGTAACTACCAATATCGATGACGCACTTCAATGTTCGATCAGTTCTGATTCCACACCGGGATTGGAACCGTTGGACAACAATATAATCCTGTTTGAACTTTATTTTAATGGAAATGGGCTTATATTCCCAATATACGTGAAGGCGCGTGGGCGAGTCTTCGGAACAACGACAGGAAATAGAACTAGCAGGTGTTTCTGAAAGACTGAAAATGAAACTTCACCATATTTACTGCGCAAACTTTTGAGGCGAAGAGATTTCACAGTTTTTTCTTATATCATACTTTTAGCTTATATTCTAATAAACATTTAAATATTTCTTATGGAAAATTCGTGTCTTATACGTGTACCCTTTTTAAGTCAAAGTCAATGTCATTCAAATTTTTATTCAACTAGGCAACAATTAACTAACAACATATATGATACTAGCTGTTGCTCGCGACTTCGTTCCCGTCGGATCTATTTCTATTATTATGTTATAGTAAGTCAATCTTAGAAGATAGACATATACTGTCGCGGACTTTTTTGTAGATCATTTAAAGAGGAATATTTCTTTCGTACATATTATTTTTGTATCTTGAACCCTTTTTGCAGCGCACGCAAAGAAAGCCCTCAAAGATGTATAATTTTCCCCGTTTTTTCCATATTTTCCATTATATCTTCGCTCCTATTAGTCGCAGCGTGATGTTATGTAGCCAAAAGCCTTCCTCGATAAATGGTCTATTCAATAAAAAAAGAATTTTTCAATTCGAACCAGTAGTTCCTGAGATTAGCGCGTTCAAACAAACAAACAAACAAACAAACAAACTCTTCAGCTTTATATATTAGTATAGATTATACTAGTAACACTTTTAAATCGTCATGGTATTACAATATTTATCTTTAAAGATACTAGCAGTTGTTTTAAATTAATCATGTTAATTTATTAATACGCAGAATCACTTATTTGCATTTTTATAATAATGACATACATCCTTAATCGCATATAGCTATGTTATATGTTATATTATCTATAAAGGAGAAGTATTGTCTCGACTACGAATGCCATCGAACTCGCCATTGTTCACGTATCAACTGATACGTCAGACGCATAAAAGAATTTCGCTAACATCCAAACAGAAGAACATGAAAGATTTCAATTTTCAGGCAAGTAGCATCAGATTGAAACCCACTATCATGATACGGAAAATCGAGCCTTATAGCCTTGGTATTACACACGAAAATTGCTTACACATCCGCGGTATTTTGAATAAAACGAACGTTTATCGAGATCGACACCGTATTTTGGTGAAGTAATAACGATATGCTTAACATCAATGTCACTTGTATAGAGTTTTACATACATATATGTACACGCAGAAACATTACATAGTATAGAACAAAGTCGCTTCCTTCTGTCCTAATATACCTATGCCTTAATCTTTAAAAGGACGCAAGCAATTTTCATGCGGCTTCTAAGTATAATACATGTCTACGAAGCTCGTTATTACATTATACATATAAGAATATATTTAAAATTATATTTTAAATGGCAAATTAAAATTCATTTACAGCGTAAAACGTGTGTTCGCCTTATTTGTCAATGTTGTACCGAAAGTATTAAATGTATAATGTTATTTTGCCCGACATTAAATATTTTAATACTGAAATGTGAACCGCGTCATAACGCAGGTAATTACAACATATATTGCCAACACCACTTCAACAAGGCCGAGGTGTTTAATTTGATAAGCATAAGGATATCAGGTACACTTACTGGACTACTATACAGATTTCTTGCTTGTATCGAGTTTTTTTTTTCTATATTTTGTATGTACAATGTAAAGTATACACGAAACACCTTTGTTTAAAATTAGGTAAGATTTTATTGTTATTTACTCGAAAGGAAATTTTAAAAAAATCAATATCACTTTGAAAAAGATCTATTGATACTTAAGAAGTTTATACAGAAAGGAATTTTTCTATTTAAGTTCATTAATAAGTCGTATATTTTGCTGTCTAATGGTCAAAAAAATATCTATTTAAATATTTATAAAAGTAATTCACACAAACAGTGATTCTCTAGAATATCATAAAATCAAAATGACCTTAAGTCGAATTACACTATAAGAGTTTCAAATAATTATAAATAATATTTTAATGAATATAAATATAAATATGTAATACTGGCTTTATATAATCAACTAAGTAATAAGTGTATAGAACATTCCAGATAGTGAAACAATTTTCGTTATTAAACGAACAAAGGACAGTTCTACAATGGTAGAAAATGTAAATCTAATTTTCTATGTACGTCACCCTTTCCCGGGCGAGCGTGGGTGCTGCTGATCAATGAATGGAACGCCCACGTATGCCTGTGCCAACTAAAATCGAACCGATTGCGTCCTTTTCAAAAATTTACAATAAGTACCTTTAACCGTAATCTGATTCTTATTAATGATCTGACAATGTTCGAGACCAGACTTATAATTAAAACTGCCTTTAATGAACACATTACTGCTAATTTAATAGTTGTCAATTTTCAACAGTGTAGTATCCTGAAAGGCCGCTCTATACGTACGTAAATAAATAAAAATCTACGTTGCTAAACGTAAAATCTTAGATCGACACAAGTAAGTCGCCTTTTTCTCGTATAGGTATCTGAAGATAAAGTTTAAAGAATTTTATAATATATTTTACGCAGTACACAGCTAGTAATACAATAATAATATCAAACGGCTTTGTTTGAAGGAACTTTTAAAATAATTATAAGCTTTGATTGTTGAAAGCGTACCATAAATATGGATATATGTTAAGAGGGAGTAGCCACCGTCGCGGAACATTGAGGTCCATTGTTTGTCAACCTCTCCTTTAAAGTACATCATGTGAAGGTTTTCACGATTATACCCAGTTTATGCTCTCATGCCTCTGTTATCCTTTTAAGGAAAAATGTAATGAGCCATAAGAAAAAAGGTAAGGAAAGGACGGTCAAGTTGGTTCCATCAGTCGCTACTTCCACTACATTACACCTCGAAAATAAGCTAACGAACTTTCGGTAAACGGACTGGCACGTTAGCCAATTAGAAGTGAAAAAGAAACAAAAACAAATTCAAAAAAAGAACTCTATGAAATGATCGGTAAACGTCCGTTAGCCAATTAGACATAAAAAAAAAATTCAAAAAGAGAACTTACGGAAATTATTGTTTTTATAATTCTTAAAACAATTTTCCTTCAACCAAATTGTACGAACTGATTTTGAACTAATGTGTCTCCTACCAAATAATATCAATTGATTTAGAATTAACACTCCTAGTATTACTTACGATACAATAAATTCTTGGTTTACGTCATTCCATTCAAAGACCCTCTAAGCTTATAGAACTATACACACTGACCTACAGTATATGGGCGTTTAAAGCTCTCCACTGACCTCAAAGCACAAGCAAGTAAGCGGTGATTAACATAATATCGACTCAGGTTTTTAGAGAACACCTACATTACCTTGGCTTTAAATCACCATATAGTCATATACCACAACTTGTCAAACAGTTTTGAATATATATGAGTAGACATTTTTATAAGAACTATTTACGCAGTAACACCAGTTCACATATTTTTATATAGAATCACTTATTTAAGTATAAAAAAAAATTAATAAAAAATGAATAACTAACGAACAAACTTTTAATTTTTAAACCCCCAAAATTAGATTTTGATAATGAAAAGTAGTACGTACCTACTACTAGTTCACTACTAAACGAACTAGTTTCCCAAGATCTAGATAATCTATATCTATATCTATACTTCTATACTAATATATAAAGCTGAAGAGTTTGTTTGATTGTTTGTTAGGCTACATAACATCACGCTGCGACTAATAGGAGCGAGGATATAATGGAAAATATGGAAAAAAACGGGGGAAATTATTCATCTTTGAGGGCTTCCTTTGCGTGCGCTGCGAAAACGGTTCAAGATACAAAAATAATATGTATGAAAGAATTATTCCTCTTTAAATTATCTAAAAAAAAGTCCGCGACAGTATATGTCTATCTTCTAAGATTGACTCACTATAACATAATAATAGAAATAGATCCGACGGGGACGAAGTCGCGAGCAACAGCTAGTATCTCTATAATATGCAAAAATCGATGCTATAATATTTCGTCTTTACTAAAGTTATATATTAGGATTTAATTTTCATCGCATTATACCATTAGATTATAAATACTTAAGCATTTTACTTCCTTACTTATTCGAGAAGTAATACATTCAATATAAGATACAACATATATTTCGGCAAACTAAAGGTATTCCAATTTAACAAAAAGTTCATTTTTTACTGCATTACTGCACACGAAACGAGGCTATCAAAACTTGTATTTTTACTCAATCACTTAACTGTATCATTTTCGAAACACCAAATTAATTTCGTTAAATTAAAATGAAATGATGTTTATTTTTAGACCGAACAAAATTTGTGAAAATTACTCACACTAATAAGGATATGTGTGGTTTATTTATAAACACATGACAATGATAAAATACACATCAGCGTACTCAAACAAAGTTTGTGTACATGGTTTTACTCGCATAATTCCATTATCAGTTTTGGGCTAATCTAAATATATATAATTCAAAGGTGACTGACTGACATAGTGATCTATCAACGCACAGCCCAAACCACTGGACGGATCGGGCTGAAATTTGCCATGCAGGTAGATGTTATGACGTAGGCATCCGCTAAGAAAGGATTTTGATCAATTCTAACCTAAAGGGGATAAAATAGGGGATGAAAGTTTGTATGAAAATCCACGCAGGCGGAGTCGCGGGCAACAGCTAGCATTATATGAAAGTCACACAAAAGGTGGCATTAAATTTAAGAAATTATGTACTATGTATAGCATATCTAGGTAAATCACTATTTAGAGTTTATTTTCTATTTTCCTACATCATCCTATTGTATGGTTACTTGATAAAATCGATGAGGAAAACCTAATCTCTACCATAAACTACCTCATTCGAAAATCGACCACAACATTTAACATTTCACAGTATCTAACTAGAAGTACACACAAGCCCTAATTTTATTGAAAAATGAAGTAAATACTACTTTCTCTATTAAAACAACACTGAGCCGATGTATATTGAATTGCTGTTACGTAAAAATCGAGGTCGCAAGGGCTTGAGTTGACGCGTATTATGTAAATAATCAGCTATCTCCATGCATTATGGAAAATATAATGTGGTGTCTTTCTATTCGGAGTGACGCTTGGAATTACTTCTTTATTTATTCAACTCCATAGCAAATTACCGCGATGCACAACTTGGATATATTCTTTTTTTAGCAATATGTTACTATCAAACGGCAAAGACTGAATCGTGCTTTTAAAGTTGTTTAGTAGCTATGTACTATTATTCTTTACGATTATATTGTTTTTACTAATAGTACAAATGGTAAGGCGTGTGAGTGGGCAGAGATCTGAAGATACAGTATGCATGTTTGTTTATCTTTCGCGAAAAAACTCTTCAATGGTTATGGCAAAAGTCGTGCAAATCAGACCCTGAACCAACATAGGATATTTTTATATACCGGTGTTGCCATGCGAACCAAAGCTACACAGATTAAAACTAGTATAAGTACACAGTTAGTAAATATATAATATATAATACACACTTAAAATTAAATTACCGATCCAGGCTTAGTAACTGACAAGATTTAATTTAGTTATTGGCGTCTCTTGAGAAATCTCATTATGTCTTTCTCGCCTATAATTTTAATCGGTAATGATAGGATATTGCGACCTATATAGCATTATTTAGAAAACTTGTAACCTTGTTTAAATAAATTGTTTTATAGGTTAACTATATTTTGAAGTCTTAATGTATGAAAGGTTTACGTGAGTGATGTTTTTCATCCTTAAAAATCCACAGTCAGATTGAGTAAAGGTTCTCTATCATTTGATTAAAGTTGTTCATAAATAATTGAATACATACTATATATTTTAATCAGTGATATCTATGTTATAAGATCGTAACCCCGAATAATATAATTGAACAAAAAAAGGAAGCTCTAAACATATTTCGATATCGTTCCTATTTTGTAACGAATGTTTAATTTACTTAAAGTACAGTTCCATCTATATGGTCAGAAGTTAGAACCAATCTCTTAATGCTTAAAGAATTTTACTCTACGGAAAGTTTTGTCTGTAAGGTTAGTAGTTAGAACGAATCTCCTAACGTGATATCTCTGTTATTGTTAGCAGGTAGCAGCTGTTGACGACCACAGTAGCACGCCGCCCGGCAATTCTCGTTCGCCCCCTCGCTCCCCGCACCCCCTCCAAGATTGCTGCCACCATGGGTCGGAAAAAAATACAAATATCCCGGATCACAGATGAACGGAATCGGCAGGTTCGTAACACAATTTTGTCATCATTATATTTACAATATACATGGTATAAAACAAAGTTGCTTGAATTCTGTCCCTATGTATGCTTAAATCTAAACTACGCATCCGATTTTCATGCGGTTTTTATATCAGATAGTTATCCACGAGGAATATGATGAGCCTTATCATACATAAATTACCCGCAATTTGGTGCTAGTTCAATATAAGTCTTACTCAAGTCATATTTTATTATATTTTAAGATTTGTTTCCATTTTAAAAACAGCACACACAAAGAGAAAGATACAGACAGAAGAATGACGAACTACGTAAATAAAATAATATATATTACATAAATAAAGAAAATACGAAATACATTGAAAAAGCATTGTGGCAATTACGTTTATAATACTATAATATATGAATCTAATTCTTTGCAATACCGTGATGTCACTGTGTTATTTCGTTAAGTGTCATCGATACATAGAGGTCAAAAATCTTGGCCTTCACCAAGCTTACCGTATTAAAATTGACTTATTGGTCAGTTCTGCGTTTTAATCAACATGAAACAGTAGGTCTGACCTTAAAGCTCGGAACAAACAGATGCCATATCAGCTCAGTGCGAATACTATCGCGAAAGGGACAATGACCGGCGTCAGTAATTTATTAATTGTACGATTACACTATATGGGTATGTCTGACCAGTTTAACAAGAGCCGTCCAGTTTAAGTACCACATCCGGCAACACAAAGCAAATTAGTCCAAATAAACAGCATTTAAAACTTTTTACAAGTCCCACCGAATGCCCTTGTAATACTAAAAAATCGAGGTTGTAAAAACGATGTTACCTAAATTTATATTCCAGTTAAATAAACGATTAATTAATTATTAAACAAAGCGCTTAACATATAATACGTCATATAAAATTTAAATCGTCTTAGTATGCGAGTACCCACGCGTGGCCACGCTTATTGAAATCGTTCGTGACCCAAAAATACGTGCCATATCTTTTACTTACCGCAAATTCTTTCTTTCATAAAATATAAGTCAGAAACTTGTCCCGAACGAAGAATAATATTATTGAATTATGTTTTCCCATGATCATTATTCATTAAACCGCAAGTCGAAGTTCGGAGAACGACGTTATGATATTGCGAATTTTACTGTGTTATAATTGTAGACGTATAACGCATAGACTGATAGTCCTTTAATTATAATCGGTCCGCCGTAAGTGAAGCCAAAAATGTATGTAAGTCTAAAAAGCACGTTCTTATACTCGACGACACGCACACAAGCTACCGATAATGTTGGTGCTATAAGAAATTTACTTTATAAATATGGAAAAATTAAAATCTATGAAAAACATAGGAATTTTGATGCGATGAACTCAAGACAAAATTGTCTTCTTTGAAATGGCTTCCTTTGCGTGCTCATATTACGGCTCTAGTTGTTATTATTCTATGGTTAAGACTTATGTATTTTTTGTTCCTTTCAGGTGACATTCAACAAGCGAAAATTCGGTGTTATGAAAAAAGCTTACGAGTTGAGCGTCCTGTGCGATTGTGAAATCGCCCTCATTATTTTCAGCTCCAACAATAAGTTGTATCAATACGCTAGCACGGATATGGACAAGGTAATTGCCTTAATTATATTAATGCATTAACATAATCGAAATGTCGTATATTATTAAAGGAGATATAAATACTTAACAAATAAATTGGCAACTTGATAGGTGGAGGCTACAACTTACTTAAATAAGTGATAAACAATTAACATTAAAAATAAAAATCGTTCGTACAACATGCCTATTAATATATTTACAGCTGAACATTGTTTTTATTAAATTACAAATATTAAATGCAGCCGATCGGCAAGATATTTAAATTGCATGCGACGGTAATGCTATTGGTGTTTTTATTTTTAATTAGCCGTTCAACGTTGGCGGCTGTAATAAAATTGTTGTATACGAGATATATATTTGTTTTTCAGGTGTTATTGAAATACACAGAGTACAACGAGCCGCATGAGAGTCTGACGAACCGGAACATCATCGAGGTACATTAAGTACGGCGTCATCTGTGTGCCCGTGATCGCAATGCAATGTCCATGCAATATTGACTTATCCCATTAACCGCGTGCTTATACTCACAAAACCTTTTGCATACATTTGTTACTAAAATTAAATGGTGTACCTACTATACTAATCAGTTTTCAACTAGTCAATATCCCCGTTAAACATCCAACACGTCGAGGATAGCCTCGAGTTACCCGCAGCGTAGACGCAAACACAAAATAAACACCGTCCTATAAAAACCAGCATGCCCGTTTATTTCCTGTTAGAAAAACTTGGACGCGGAGACCAGACGCCGCGTCGTATATAACAGTTTATGATCAGACACCCCAAATATTTAGGTTATTGTTTCCTCGTACAGCATGGGTTTTGTAAATATTTTGTGTTTATTTGAATTAACCGCGCCTATTTCGATGCAAGGGTAAAGTCAGTGTTGTATCATTGCATTCGACACTACACACATATGTACGCTAAAAAGTTTACACGTACTATTAGGTAGTTACCGCTTGTAGTTGTCAGCACTTTTTATTTTACCCTCCAAAAAACTTAACAGATATAAACTAGATTCGTTTGTAAAGAGGGTGTTAAATAATAAGTTTGAACGCATGCTAACAGTCGATGTTTTAAATATTTGGCTCGTCAAGCCACCTGAGCTCGTTTCGCTGACACTTCCAGGCCCTAACGAAGAAGGAGCATAAGAATGGAGTGATGTCCCCGGACAGTCCCGAAGCCGAGCCCGAATACAACCTGACCCCGCGCACCGAAGCCAAGTACTCGAAGATCGATGAGGAATTCCAGATGATGATGCAAAGGAACCAGTTGAACGGCAGCAGAGTTGGGGTCGGCGTTACTGGGAGCAACTACAACCTACCTGTCAGCGTGCCCGTCGGAAGCTACGACCAGTCTCTGTTACAAGCCAGTCCTCAAATGCACACGTCAATCAGTCCACGGCCTTCGTCTTCGGAAACCGATTCAGGTGACTGTCGCAATTTGTACTGTACTTGTACCTTGCAAGAACCTTCAAAAAATATCCATGTTTTCAGAATTTTTGTAGTTTATAGTTGACATGTTAACACCCACACATTACATTGTTGGTAAATTTATAGATTAATTAAATACTATATAAGGTAAATTCAATACTTTAATTCAATTCACAAAACTATTTATGTCGATTTTTATATATTCTTTAAAAGAGCACTTTATAACAACAACAGTACATAATTAAATAAAATCGCTCTTACTAGTACACAGTTATAGTTATTTAAAAACTCATATTGAGTTAATTTCATGTTTAATCACTTTTATCAGCATAATTTTACCCATACGCCATTCATACTATTTCAGTATACCCAAGCGGCGGAATGCTCGAAATGTCCAATGGTTACCCCGGCTCCGGTTCGCCCCTAGGGGCTAGCTGTACACCGTCCCCGTCGCCCGGGCCGGCCCCGTCACCGCACCGGCACGCACACAAGCACCATGCCCCGCCGCCGCACCACTCGCCCCGACACAGCAACCTGCGCGTCGTCATACCTTCCGCGATGCCGCCGCCGCAGGACGACATATCTTACACTGGAGAGGTACGAATTAGCCAAGACATCGTATTATAATCACAATGACTCTTGCCCTACCAATACTTGACTATGACACACAAATACGAATGTTCCTTTACTTTACACTACACTTTCCATCATCTGAGAACTTCGCCAACTCGACAGCTCCCACTCATGTCCCAAATACCAATAAGAAAAGCGGCGTTGCCGCACTTACACGCACGCAAATGCGTCGTGTCGCCTACGTCGCGTCCGCAATTTCTTAGAGATACAAGAATACATTTTACCTCAAACATTTGGGAACCCGAAATAATTATTTAAAATATTCTCTTGCTATAAATACTACAGTACGTAAACGTGTCGGTCTGCAAAATAAAATTTCATCAAAGTAATATTCCAACTTATAGATCTAAATTGACCTTCATTAGTCCATATGAAAATTATTATCCTCAATCAAATGATATTAACAAAAACAAATGCAATTCCAGACACCGCTAAGCTACTCAGGACTCGGCAATTTCGGACCACAGGACTTCAGCATGAGCTCAGAGATGGGCATAGGCCTGTCGTGGGGCGCGCACCAGCTGCAGACGCTACAGCACAACAGGTACATGTCTGTGCCCAATTTTACTAATTTTCTTTACTTTAACATTTACATAAGTAACATAGATATAGATGTTTTCCATTATTAAACTAATTTAAACCATTTAGAGAACTTTACTATGTATAGGCGACTGCATAAGTAAAATAACACATTCAAAATTCCAACATTTTAACTAATTTTTTCTTTGGTTGAAATTGTGTTTACTTTAATTTGAAGATTACTAATGATATGATATGTTTTCTTAACACAACACTTTACGACAATATCTTAGTAATAACATGATTTGAAATTTGGAATGTGTTATTTCGACCTAACTTCAACAATCAAATGCTATCCTTGACTAGGTTTTAAATTTGAATTTATACAACGATAAAGTTGGATCACTCCTATAACCTCGTCAAATTTCATTCCGGACTATATCCTACAGGGCTAGATTTAAATAAGTCTTTATTATCTATAGCAAATGTCAAAATCAAAGGAGTAAAAATCACTATCGATGAACGTGTAACGCCTGACTGACTTCGCGTACAAAGTTATCAAGACTCAACCGTTCTCTTTAAACAATTTCATGACCAAGAATTAAAGCAAAAAGTTAATTGCTTACCAACGAGGCGTGATGTTTAATCATACTGAATTGTAATTTATTTATTATGCTAATCGTAGAAGTATTTAATTGTACGATGAAATTTAACAAAATGTATTTAACCGTTAGTAGAAAATGAGTATTTAGTAGGTACATATTTTTGTCATATACTAAAACAGTTTTTATTACATTGCGTCGCGTTCTTCCCTCAATCTACGAGCCGAATTTTCCAAACTTTATACATATGTAGTGCTACATTTAATATAACGTTGAAGTGCCGCCAATAATATAGGTCTCATAGAAATCACTGCATCGTACTTCTCAATAAAAGTATGAGTTTTACATACTAAAAAACAATAAAGACTACTATCATAGTTTCTTACCGGTTCTTCTCTGTAGAAACTGCCTTCCGAACTGATGGTAAATGTTTTGTCATATCATGACGATTCAAAAGTGTTACTATATGTAGCCTAGTTGAATAAATATACTTTTGACTTTGACTAGATCGCATAGTCCAGGTAATAACTAGTGGTATCGTTTGCAGTAGCAGCCTGCCGGTGCTGGGCGGGGGCACGCCGCCGCCGGCCGCGTCGCCCAGCAACGTGAAGATCAAGGCCGAGCCCGTGTCGCCGCCGCGCGCGCCCGATCACCTGCACCGCGCGCCGCCCGCCGCGCCGCAGCCCGCGCACCTCGCCCCCGGCCTCGATGGTCAGTCGCTCTCTCTCACTCTCACTCACATCTCAACAGTCTGTTTCTGTCTATTGATGGACAAAGGTTGTCTTCAGCCACCTGCATTTAACGGGAATCCAGGTCGTGGTAAACCCAGTATTACCTCCTAAAGACGTAATCTTCTCTAATGATCCCTTCTAGATTTGATAAGCGCATAATAGTCTAGACTCTAGGGCAAACAAATCTTGCTCTTTGTATGCTGGAAATAATGTGCCACTTCATAAAAAAATAGTTTTTAATGCCATTAAACGATCAGTTTCTATTGTTTACAAATTAAATGGTATTAAAATTAACTAAATTTAGTAAAGAATTTCCTAAATTTAGGAAGGAAGCCCATTTACTAGATGTTTAAAGGTGTATGTTGTGTGCGCAGGCGCGCTGGGCGCGGGGTGCGCGGGCGGCGAGTTGCGGCACGGCAGCGCGGCGCCGCTGGACTACGAGCAGCCGCACACGAAGCGCGCGCGCCTGGAGGGCTGGAGCACATAGCCGGGCGGCGCGGCCCTCGGGCCCGCCTGGCCCCTCCACCCGCACTGCTAGCCCCCCCGCCCCACCCGCTCCCCGACGACGTTCCGCTACCCTAGTTCGATGTTGATAGATGCGAAACTTCTGTTCTGATTTCCTGTGTATAGGTGTTATATGTGCAATCCGTGCCATTGTCTGTTTAGCTTAAATGTTAGTCAATTTAAATTAGTCGCGAGGGAAGTCGATGCGATCAGTGAGTGAACTCTGCGAGCGGAGGGGAAGTGCGCGAGAGACGGCCGTACGGACGATCGCGCGAGTGCGAGCGAGACGAGCCGGTGACTTTGTGTTAGTGTTTTATAGTTTTTTGTGCCATTTTAAATATCATAGTGTGACATCCGAACTTTGAATCTTTGTTAATTAAGTGTAGCATCATCACAGAAGATAACGAGTTACGTATTGGAAATTGTACTTTATCTATTGACATATTTATACACGAGAATAATATTGATATTTACATGATATGTATACACGTCCCGTTAGGTACGAATGTTATATATTGTAAGTAGGTAATGATAGCTAGATACGAGTATATAAATGTACCACACGAAGCTTTAAAATTCTTATGATAACTCGCACCTTAAGCAGTCTCGTCTTGTAAGTGAACACGGTATTTACTGGTAATTAGACTTCTTATTGAAAATTCTACAATTCTTGTAAATTTGATCTCATGCGATCACTTTTATACACAAACAGATCGAGTGACGTGCGGGCGAATTATTAAGACCAAATATTGGAGTCAATTTGAATATCAATCATTGAGTACTTGTGAAGTACCACTTTAGAGTTAGCGGCTAACCTAACTGGCGACGGTGGAAGCTTGTTGTTACATTTGTTTTGTTAATGTGATCTGAAGCATTGTATAATAGGACACGAGATCATAATACTGTAAGCTTTAAACACAAAATATATTTTTCACAAATACATATTTTGATATCGCACTACAAAATCACAAGCCACCCTATTTTTAGACGTTGTATAATCATTCATAGTTTATTATATACCACTATTGATCATTTAATGAACTTGTAAAGACACTTATATAATCCGGGCGCTATTTCAGTACAATGTTAAGGCTAGCAACCAAGTTACTGGACCCCATAGTATATTCAGCTTTTCAGCTTAATTTGGACCATAGTACCCTCACATTGTAGTTGCCTTGTTCACAGTGCCTAAGTGTACCCATAAATAAATCTTTGTAATATAAAAAACATATATAAACATTTCTCATTCGCTACGAAATAAAATGAAATGTTATCGAAACACGAAATAGTTGTTTCCAAATGGTTTGATATCGTATTACACATATGTTTATTTCATCTGTATATGTATTAAGTATGTAAATATAATTATTCAAATTTACGATTGTTGTTAAATGTAAAAATCACTATTTTAATACTTGTGTAGATTTATTATCGTAGTCATTAAAAGGTTACTTCAAATCACAATAACAAAATGATATATTGTTGAATTTGTACAGGGAAGGAACCAGTTTTGACGATCAAAAGTCTGAATGCGTAAGAAATGTATTTTCACATTGTAAATTATTATACACGACTAGGAAGAATAATATTTTAATACCGATGCATAATAAACGTTGTCCCGCCTATCGGGAAATATTCTTATAAAAAAATATTAGAAAGATTGTGATAAACTGACACTGCACTTATAATATTCTCGTTCTGAAAAATTTTAACTTGTGTTAACGTTGATATTGTTCCTAAAAGTTCCTTTTCATACCTATGCGTGCTATATTCGTTGAAATTGCTCAAATTTTTATTTGGCCGATTGTATATTTATAATGACATTGCCATCTCTGTTATCTAACCCTTTTGCTTAAGTGAATGAAAATCAAATCGTAAACCTTATTTTGTATATTATATTATTAAAAACCTGTCTCCTTGGAATGTGAGGCATTCTTAATTTTATTTCTATGATGAAAATAAAAATAAGTAAATGTACGTCGGTTTCGCCGATACCTATCACGAACTGCACGATATGTTTAAAATAACATAATTAATATATGTAATAATCTGTGTCGGCGTCTGTCCGAGTAGCGCTAAGTATCGATCATTATCATATTTATATTGTGTAAAAACGTACACTTCGTCGATTGCACTTTAGTTATATCGACATTCTTCTAATGTAAAACAGTAAGCTGGTATTGGGAGCATAATTTCCGAGGTTGTGAGATTTGCTATCGGGAATGATTTCACTATAATTAATATAATATAATATTCATTTCACGCACAACTGAGTTGTGCGGTTTTGTATAAATGTTTGCTTGGTTTGTTTTAGATGTACCATTGTATGTTTTACTGGACGCGGCGCAGGACTCGGCCAGTCTCATGTATTAGTGTGACATCATTGCATTTATGAACTTAGTCATAAGTATAATTTATCCGAAATCGTCGGGATCAGGACATTAGATGTTACGCAATGTTACTTGTCCGTCAGTCGGCTATTGCGTCCCGGTCGCTCGCGAACAACCCATAGTTTGTAGGACGATACATATCCTTTATGAATACTCAGTCGGTTTCACTTGAATCACTCGTAACATCAGTTGTGCAATACATCAAATATAACAATATTGCTTAGGTAGGTACTAGTTATATTTTTGTTTGAATTTACAATAAAATGCAAAATCTGTTGTATTTTATCGATATTTTTACTTTTAGCCGCGGCGTCGCCTTTGATATTTCGAAGGCGAGGCGTGGAGTAAGTCATAATGTATAATTATTTTATAAGATGTGGCCGGGCCAAATAATGCATTAATGAGGTTCTGTCATTTGTATAAATGAATAATAAACATCTCAGTGGCTGAATGAAATATTAATGTTAATGGACAGTGTTAGAAAATTGTTATAAATTATTTTGATGACTGTTCGAAGGATAATAAAGAGTTGGATGTCATGTTTGTTTATTATTTGCAACTTCTAAACACTATACAATAATACATCATCACTACCATATTTCTATTTACTAAACAGACGTTATTTCTATTGAATTAAATTAAGTAAACTACCATTTCAACTATACAAATATTAATATGTTATTCTGTCACATGATCACCAAATACCTTCGAAGCTGTATTTTTTCTAGCTCTATCGAGAGGGCTGGACTTAACAGATCGCTTTTTACATTCATCCATTGCAAATATCTTCTGTACTTCCTTATCCAAGTCCACAGAACTTGACCGTCTCGAATTCCACTCTGAATTTTCATAATTGTTATGTATGAGAACGTATTCTTTAGTAACATTTATAACTTGTCCATCAAGCGTGTCTTTTGATTCGAGACTGGTTGATCTTGTATTGAAGTTTATTTTACTTTCGTTTCTATTTAATTCGTTTCTAACGCCATCTTCAGAATAGGAATTTCTTGGACTATCCAACATTTCCCTTGAATTTGAAGGTTGTCTTCGACATCTTCGTGTGAATCCTCCCATCCATTCAGAGATCAATGCTGTGGTCGCGATGAGGAATCCTGCCCCCAACAGTAAAAACATTCCTTGAGTATCTTCTAAGGTTAAACCTTTTTCTTCTAGAGAGTTCGATGTCAGACTTGTAGATTTTACCTGGATGGGTTAAGTTTAAAATTTATTTATGATATTTTCTACAATTGATTCAGAAAAAAAAGATATTTAATTTTGCTGGTCATTGTTGGAACGATAGTGTGAATTCAAATATTATTTTTTGTTTTTTTTTTCTTAAATCCACAATTGCCCGTTCCAGGGGTAATAGCGGGATGTAAGCTTTCCTATCTTTTAAGTTGGATAAAACTGCACACGGTGTGCAAATTTAAAAAAAAATTAAAATCGGTTCAGTAGTTTAGGAATCAATCGCGGACAAACAACGTGACATGTAATTTATATAAGATATTATTATTATAATACCGATAGTAGTTTTCCCGTGCTGCTTCTCTGTATTTCCCAGCGGACCTCGTCTGTGATTTTATCAATGATACCAGTCTGCAATAATTTCCTTATATCGTTGCTCAACTTCGCTGAATAGACCGAGTTATTAGGAAAACTTATTGTCACTCCAAATGGCACAAAACATTCATTCGATATGTGAAGTACAGCTCGCTTGGACCTGATAAAAATAATATAATTATTATATTAATATATAGGATATTATAATAATATTACTATTAAGAGGAAAAATAGTTTTAAACCATATTTATTAAAAAGGTAAGCCTAGAATTGCGGATAAAAAAATAAGCTTACTAGTAGTCGCTTAGTATCGACCAAAATAAAAATGACTCGGCTTTGTCGGCTTTGAGTTTCTGAAATACATGAAATAAACTCACTCTGCCTTAGAATAGTTTGACTGAATTAAATATTCGAGTTCAGCTTTCGATCCAAGAAACGCGTAAGGCCAGAAAAATGCCTTAGTTACATTTCGGATTCCAGTTTGAATGTCACGAACGAATTCCAATTTCTTGAGAAGCTTGTTTGTCTTGTGGTCTGTTGAATTTAAGAACCATCTCTCCCAGCCACCCCTGTCTAACAAACCAGCAAATTTTAACAGTATGCATAGAAAACTATCATCAAACTTCAACATATCTCCTTAGTCTTATACATTTGTATATCACCAAAAATAAATAAATACTTGTGCCATAAGATCCAAAGACTACCTTATCAAAATGTCATGTATTTATACAATCACTCTAAAGGTAAATTAAGATGTCTTACCCAAAGTTCCGACTCTGTAAAAGCCACTCAATAATTGTTGTATAGAATCAACAGTTTCGGGAAATATTGGAAGAGTGACGAATGCAATGATAGAACCGGTATAACAGCTGGTTATGATAATCGTAAACAGCCAATACCATCCTATGAAAAATATATAAAGATTTCTTATAAAGAAAAGTAAATTAAGGTTAATTGATAACTTCAAAACACATACAAAAATCTCCTTTAAATAAAAAAATATACACTGCCACGTTGATGTTTCATTTGAAATAATATTGTTTTAATAAAATTTTGATTATCAAGCTATGATTCATAAAATTACTTTATTGATTAATATGTTTTCACCAAAGTACAAAATATAGGTACCTACTACTCGTAACTATGCTTACCAATCAAAATTCGAGTTGTAATTTTCGTAGTTTTACTCCAAGAGTTCTTTCCGACGAAGGTGAAGCAATTAGTGAATGTCCCGAAGACATACCAGAACATGTTTTCAATTTCACCAGTGTTATTAATCAAATGTCGCAAGGTGTGCTTGTCGGAGAAGGCGAGTGGAAATATAGCCAGTAGGTACGTGAACGTTAACGCGACCCACACATGCCAATGAAAGGGGCCGAGAATTGCTCGGTATCTAAAATGTTAAGACTGTCTTAGGTAACACAACCGATCACGCTTTTCTTATTTACTATATTTCTAATTTCTAAACAAATCTTTATTTAGAAATTTAAATTAGAAAAGTCGTATGCTTTTAATAAAGGAGACTCCCAACTGTAGAATACGAGTATAATGAAATTTCTAGATTCCATAAATCAACAAAAAGGGAAACGTTACCCTGATAATGGCAGATGAATACAACTAAAACTATGTAGTTCAAAAATATATTATAAAATTGAGTATCTTCATTATGTTAAACTGTATAGAAAATAATGGTGATCGAATTTTTCAAGCAACGATTTCATAACGAAGTAGTTACATGGCTTGTTTTTAATTTGTGCATGAATAATTTGGGACTTAAGTTGATCATCATGCATATTCCTATTTCAATTTAGCAAAATTTACTAACCGTGGTAGAGCTGTTGACGCTAGAGTGACGAATACAGCACAGTCTTGAGAGTGCTGAAAACTTAAATCCAAATTGTTTATTCTGTCTTCAGTAACATATAAACCTGCGACTCCTATGTCTGCGCGTCCACTGACTATTTCTTTGGTAACAGCTTCACCGGGTCTAAGAAAGTTGACCATACATTCATAAAATTACTGGCTAGTTATAATATATAATATTTTGTGAGAACTAGTATTTATATTAAAAGTGAATTCACCCTAAGTGTTGATCGAGCGGTTCGATGACTTCAATTGAAAAATTATTTCTTTCCGCCAAAAGTTTCAGAATTCTTATTTCTACACCATCCCACGTCGTTTCGAGAGCACCGTTCGCTCTATTCAACTTAGACCTGAACAATATAATGATAATTTATTAAATTTTGAGAAAATACTTATAAAGACGATTTTTGTTTTTTTTTTATAATATAAGGAGCAATAGAGCAGGCGAGCCACCTGATGGAAAGTGGTTATCGCCGCCCATGAACACTCGTGGAGCTTGATAGCTCTGGAGTGTTTTGCTGGCCTTTAATTATATTTACCTTTTAAAAACATATGGTGGCTGATTAGCGGCTGTGATAAGAAACCGGTGGCCTGCATATCCTTCTGTCATTTTCAAAGGAAACAAATTAACATTTCTTGAAAACTTTCCATGAGACCAGGACACGAGAATTCTTGGTTTACTTGTGCCTAATCCGTCCGTGTACAAATCATGGGTATAAAGAATGTAAGGCGCTTCCTGCAAATATTTTATTTAACCTTTTGCCTTTTTAATATTAGTAAGCTTACTTTCTCAATACTTACCAATGTATCGTCGTCATCCTTAAAAGTTTGACCTATTACTAATAAATCAATAAAGAGTCTGGATTGTGAACTCGATAAAAACTCCTGAACGGCCCATTGGGAAGAATTCGCGACCACAATTACTTTACTCTTCGACTGCTTACCCAAAACTTTAGCACACCTTTTAACATCGGTCAGAAACAGTATATAGTGCAAACACTCCTTATTCGGTTGTAAGAGTTTTGGTTGTTTCAGTTTATTGTTATTATCGATATAACCATGAACAAAGGACACAGGAAACGTTTTAAATAGATTTTGAAATAACATTGTGTCAGTCGTTCTTATTTGATTATCGTAGAGAAGCACGGGAGTGCAATCTTTAAGATATGTTAAGGTAATGTTGTTTATAAGTTTTATCAAGGACGGAGTCTGATCGAAAGATTCACTATCTTTTATAAATCGCTCGTGCCATAGTTCTTCAATTGTTTTTGGATTTCCATGAAAAACTGGATCAATTGCACGTTTAGTTACTTTTAATGTATCATTATTGAAATTGCGAAATGAGATTTTGGATTGTTTTGTATTTGCAAACTTCCGATTTTGAGCTCTATTACTTTGACTTTTTAAGACCCTCATAGACGGGTAATACTCAACATCTTCATTGCACTCTATAGCGGAAATAAGGTATAAGAAACAATAAAGAAGTTTCATGTTGTTACACCTAGTAGGAGAAACGGCATCAAGTCTCCCTATATATGGGTTGACTTAGACCTTGAGTGGCGGCCACAGAATGTCATCGAGCAGGTGTTATGATTGAAATTTCATTTTTTATGAGCACCGTATCTGCACGATAACCAGATGCCCTTGATCAAGACCTGCCTTCAATGAAACAGCTAATAATTGATGCATTCGCTGTTTTTTGATAGTTTTTAAATTTATGGCTTAATTAATTTTTATGAAAGTACGTAGGCATCGCGTTGATCTTGATTTATCGTAAGAGGTGAGTCTGATACGTAAGACCTTTAAAGCCATAAGTACTACTAACTTGACTTTATACAAGTAAATATCTAAATAAGTAAAATTCTGATAGTATACTACTACTATTTTATTAGGACTATTCCCTGAGAGTCTTAAGTGCTTTTCGGTATAGGGGTTGCAACCGATTTGTGTTTTTAAACGAAGTAACAGAGATGGCTTTTTACTATCCGTCTTTAAACAACTTATACAGTTGCAGTAAAATAGAATCACACCTACAGACACCTGAGGATAAAAAATGTAGGGAGTTTTATTAAAAAACATTTTTATTAAATAAATTTTATTTCAGCACATTACATTCAATCACATTTCTACACAAGTAAGTATTGAGTATAAATGAAAAGGAATAAACTTTTTTATCAGTAACGACGCCTAAGTACAATCCGAAATATTAAAAAATAGCCGGTGAGTAAATTCATCGTTCATAGTGATACTACCAATTTTTAAATACTAATCCTATATTTACAATACTTATAAATATTACTTAATTTTTCCATTTAATTGTAAAGCAAGCGCCTTTTTAACGATTTAGCAGAAAGCTTCATACTATTCAAAATAACCTATAGAGATAAAGAATTTTAGAAGTATATTTAATAAATATACATACATCAGGTTTGATCGGACTTGATATTCATGACGATTGTGATGGTTTTTGTTTAAAGTAATAAATATTTCGATAGTGGTGACGAAAATCTATTTGACGTAGAAATTGAAAAATTTAATCAGCTAGTCGGACAGACATGTGCTTCATCTTACACCGATGTAGACAGACGTCTGCGCAACACACAACATCTATATAAAAGTCCGATTCTAATATAATATCATTTCGTATAAAAATATATCCTAATAAACACTAACACTATATTTACAATTATTCATTATAAAAAAGGCAGTGTCAACCACGAAGCTGGCAAGATTTAAGAATGTCTAAATTTAAATATGGCTTCATAAAATTATCAGAAAATGAATGATTGAAATTTAGTCGAAACGATTTCGAAATATTGACAGCGTAAAAATAAAGTTTGTCGAGTTTGTGAATGTAGTAAACATACAAAATACTAGTATTGCAAAATATAATTGCACCAAGTATTAATTCTACATTATACCAAAACTTAAATTATTAATTTAGGTAGTTTTCGAAGTAATTCTCATCCTAGATGATTGAAAACATACAATATCACAGTTTCCAATACAATACGCATTCACTATAATCAATTATTAGTATATTTCCTAAAAACCGAATCACATCTTCAACGAAATTGTTTGTTGTCGTCTGTTTTGTGACCATCGAAACCTACCATGGCACTCGTCCAAAACAATTTCTATGACCCTTGCCTCATTGGCTACAAAATCTTTTTACAAATCTTTTACGATCATTAAAGATGGATGCGATATCTCTAAAAAATGTTGTAGTTTATTTTTCTTCTATTTCGTTGTCGATGCGTGATGATCTGATGCCAGTTTTTCCTGTCCAGGGATAGATTTCGGGACACGGTTGACATGTTCTCATATACCTGACACCAGATTTGTGCCAGAGATTGCATACTTTCGGATTGTTACATTTCTTGGGCCGATCCTGAAAATATAAGAAGAAAAATAAGTGAAAAAGGGCCTCAATACGCAGGTGATGATTATTTTAATTGTATCCAAATTTTTTTATCTTAAAAAACAAGAAATATCTACTATTTACCTGATAATTGCATTGGAAGGGTTGGAAGTTGTTCAACCTGGATATCGGAGTAGGGTCCCGCACCCACTGAAGAGCTTGCCAGTTGGTGACAATCCATACGTCCTTCATTTTGTTAATAAAGTCGAGGAACATGATGAAACCTTCCTTGTGATGCGGCTGTGTAAACCACGCTGCGTGATAGAACAGTCCAAATGGAGCTCTGAAAACAAGGAGAAATATGATTCACAACAATAATCAAAACAAATCTTTTCAATAAAACAACCGACGTATTATTTCAAAGCGTTAATTAAAAGTAGACTTTTTACGAGAATTTTATATTCAGCAAAGTTAAGATAAGGATCCAAAGGAATTGCATGCAAGCGTTATACCTGTTCGTTGTGTAATGTCTGTCGAAGTTTTTCAAGATCATTTTGTACACTCCTTCAGCTTCAGGTGGATTGGCACAAGCGTCACCCATAGAACATCTTCCGCCGTTCAAATCCTGCCACATCACCATAGGAACCTCCCAGACACCTTAAAACATAACGTGTAAGGTAAAAAATAGCCACGGGTTCAATCCGATAACTCTAAAAAGTGACATAATGATTTAAATTTAAATTTTGCTTTCAGAAGTTTACAGTGTATAACATACCAGGATATGATTTCGTGGGACACGGTGGAATCATACAGTCATGGAATAATTTGTAATCAAGGGTGTAGGGCCAGCTCGGTGGTCTGTTTTCGTAAACAGGTAAAGAGGAATCGTATGTGAAGTTCGAGTCATACAACATCTTGAACATTTTATTTCCTCCCACGGAAAGGAAAGGCGCTCGCATGCCTCTAACATCCTCTAATTTTACACCACCATAAGCGGCAAGGATTTCCCTTTGACCACCCACTTCTCTGTTCCATTTCTTTTGTGAAAATTGTTCACCAAAACTATGTCTGTAAGGTAGTAGTAAAACATTTAAATATTGGGATCATCTGAAAGAAATTAAGTAAGTGACTGCAGAAAAGTTTCGTTTAATAAATCACTCAACCAAAAACCATTAAACCAAAACGCCATGCCCTTAAGATTAGATCAAACCAACTTCTATTTTAGAAGGTAACTAAGATATATAAAGATAAAATATAAAAGTAATAACTCCCAAGAAAGTAATTAATTTACACGTTAACGTGTACGTGTTATTGTGTCGTGTGTATATTACTTACGATATCGTGTGAGATGCCATTTCATGCCCGGCAGAGTAGAGATTCTGTACTTGGCTATAGTCTGTCCACTCGTGAGAAACATAGAATGTCGCAGAGATAGGACAACCGTTTGGATTGACACGACCCTTGTCGAAAAGGTCCTGATACAGAACCTTGTTCAGGTCGTTTACCGAGTCGTCGAATGTCAGTACAACGATTTGCGGCACACTCTCCACGGGTAGATCGCCTGTTCGATGTAGGGAGTGGACGGTGATTGTGCACGAGAGTTTTGGATGTGTATCAGTGTGTCAGGAGAAGGAAGAAATCGGTTAAAAAGAAAGGTAAACAAGGTTCGGAAAAAGATTTGTTAGGAAGGATGAAGATGATAAGTAGAAAGGAAAAATAATATCATTAATAATTATAAAAACCCAACACAAGGAAATAAAACTGTCATTAGATGGCCAAGTATATAACAAGGGTTAATTTGCCTACGACCTAAATAGTCAACCACATCTTTCTGCAAATTAGTTAACCAAAGAAAGTCCCCAGCGGCAAACTGCTCTTTACAATCAGGTAACTTACGATACAGTATGGGAGGCGAGTTCGTGGCCATCAGCATATAAATTTTGTATTTGACTATAATCTGTCCATTCATGGGACACATAGAATGTAGCAGTTATAGGACAACCATTGGGGTTAACTCGCCCTCTCTCAAAAAGTTCTTCGTAATACATTTTATTTAGATCGTTGACGGCGTCGTCGAAAGTTATAAGTACGATTTGTGGTACTTCGTCGACGGGTAAATTTCCTAAGATATTCAGCAAACTCATTAACTTCAAATAAATACTAATTAAATCGTATACGAGTACAACGATTAAATTGTAACAATATCACAACTTGTTACCCGACTGCCAAAGAGGGTAATGTTTTTCGAGTGTATGTAAGTATGTATGTCTGTTCCTTTGTGACCTCCTGTAGCCTAAACGGCTTGATGGATTTTGATGTATGAGGTATCGTTAGATTTGTCTTGATTACGGGAGTGTCATAGGATACATTTTATCCTAAAAGTCCCACGGGATAAAGACATAATTACTCTTTTTTTAGTGTGCAGTCGGGTATTTTGTTTTTTTAATAATAATTACTTGTATAATATAATATAACATGTACCTGCAAAGTTCAGAACTTACCGGGTATATCTTTTCCACCACAGAAGCAATCAGGAAGAAGACATACGTCCTTTCTACATTTAGCAGCAGTTTTGTCAGGTGTGGGTTGAGGATAAACAGGGGCTGGCCGTCTCGGCGGGTTTGCATAAATATCAATGCCTTCAGAACTTTTAGAGACAATAGCAGTAGATGGTTTTAGCGTTGGGCGACTGCGCCTAAAATAAGTTGGGTTTGAAATAATTATACAATAAATTGATAAGTATAACATAACACCAAATAACTTATTTAACAACAATTTGTACTCAAACTAAAAACATAGATATAGATAAATGAAGATTAGCAATTCACGAGAATTCTTTCTATGAGAAAAAGCATGAAAATAATATGGTATTTAATTCTAACGTTGGTGGGGTTCCTCTGTTAGGGGTTTGTTGTGGCGAATCAGATCCACCCAAAGTAGAATAATGTGCGGAACCACGTCCGCGCGTGCTGCTTGGTCTGTAAACAATTATTATTAATGAGGTACACACTTTAATATTTGTTATTAGTATGCGTGAATAAGACAAGCGAAAATTCATTAATGTTAATATTATTTGACGTGAATCGATTAATTCAAGCATTTTCGTACATTCACATTTAAGTAGTTTAAATATTATTTTAAATTTAACAAGAATTTATTTACATGCAATGTCATTAAAAACATTAAATATGATCTATAAATATGATTGGTGTGCCAATGATGAGTTGCGATGAAGGTACATATTCTGTGCATTAGCTACATTGAGGAACTTTCTATTGTGATAAAGTTTAAAGTGTTCTCGAAGTAAAGTTTTGTCGGTGCAAGTAAAGTAAATAAGAAACGGAAATCGCGTCAGGAGTTAACAAAAAACGAAATGAAAATCAACTCAACCGACTGGAAGTCCCCCAATGAAAGAAGAATGCTAAGCGATAGATTTCAGCTACAGGTGCAATTTAGAGTTTTGGAAAGGTTTATTTTCATGCTAGTTACTTCGAGCTGCAGAAAGTTACATAACATTGCAGGTCTTTAGGAAGAAGCCTTCACCATGTGGACACATGAAGTTATGGTAATAGACCACAGGCTGTACAGAATACTGGCCGGCAAGCAGTATACCTCTGGTATTTGATTTCGTTGCATTTTGGGTTCGCTTGCAGACGGTTGTCTGTTGAGCAATTTGACGACGATTGATAACTCCTGCGCCCACCTCCGAGGTTTTTCGCAGCCAACTTAATGGCGGGATTGACTCGCGATACCCGTGTAGGGAAAGGTAAGCTTTTAGTCGACGTCAAGTCGTAATTAGTTTTGATAGTCGTTGTCGATTTAGTCGTACTAGTAGTCGAGGCGTAATCACTTACAATAATAGGCTGAAGTTCGTCAGGTTTCGTACTAGTGAGAGCTACGTCGACAATGGGATCCGTTACCACAGGTGCTACAGGCCCTTCTTGATATTCTTCTTCATATGTTGGTGTTTTACTGCGAGATTTAGAATCACTGTCATGTATAATCTTTGAATACTTATGCGATTTCTCATTGTGTGGCTTATTAGTAACAAATTTACTAAACTTGGATTCAAACGTAGAAGGTTTTTGTATATTGACAAACTCATTAATTGTTGAACTTTCTAATATAGTAGCTGGTGTCCGCTGTTCCTGTGGTATTTGCACTAATGTCGTTGTTGGAGTAAACGTTGATGTAAGTATTGGAGTAGCGGGTTCTTCTGTCTCGTTTAAAACTTCTGAAACGGTGGCAATGGTGGGAATAACCTTACTAACAGGCGCTGGTTCCGTAATTATTTGAACATATTTAACATTATTTCGTACTGGCTTTTCATCTGTGTATTTAACTTTTTTCTTCTGGAATCCTATGTTAACAATTTGTTCTTTAGGTGTAAATGTTGAAAATACTGTTGAAGATTGCGGAGGTGTACTGGTTAAGCTATTAAAGAATGTTTTTATTATGTTCTTTACTTTACCGTTGAAAATTTCAGTAGTTTGATCAGGAACATCTTCGTCTTCAACATTATACGCATAGTATGACGACTTGGGTGTGGACTGTTTTTCAGTTACGATATATCTATCGAAGAATTGTCGGGGTGGTATAGTACTTGTGGTACTAGTAGAAGTACTACTAGATGTAGGTTCTATATCTTGATCTAACTCTTTATTTCTTAAATTATTTAAAGTTTCGTAAGGAGATATGATTGGTTCATCCCATTGTCTATTAGAATACGCTTGATTTGAATGTTCTCTGGTTTTTTCTGTCCTTGATTCCAAATCACTAAAAACTACGTAATCATTTTTTTCATCTTCTAAATCAGTTTCTTCAGAATTCTCACCTTTAATATTATTTTCTGTAGATTGATCATCACTTTTGAATTGGGAATAGACCTGTGCAGGCCTTTTAAGTACAGTTTTTAAATAATATTTGGTAGAATCCGTTGATGTTGGAATAGTGTTTATGCGTATTCTTGTTTTAGGAGTAGTTGTGACCTTAATAAGTGGCTTTTTATAGTTGATAACATCTACAACTTCCATTTCAGCGTCATTTCTTCGGGTCGAGGTATCTTTTACTTGGTTATTTTTGTCATCTGATAAATTGTTTTCGTTGCCTTGATTTACATCATAGTAATAATATCTCTGAATGTCTTGTTTTTTATTTTTAACATTTTCACTTGTTGATTTGTCTACGGGATCATAAGCATTCGATCTATATGTCAAGGTGTATGGATTTTTTGTATCATTAAGATTTCGACGAATAGAAAATCCTGTTGTTAAGGATATCATTTTTTTATTAGACTGATCATTATTTACACTCTCCCGAACTATTTGTAAATTATTTTTATTATTAGATGATACTCGAGAGATCATTCGACGGCTAGTCAAATTTTCAGTAGTGGATACGTCAGTTGTAAAAATATTTGAGTCATTACTTAATCTGTTCGAGTTATCAGTCTTTTCAAAGGGTTTTGCAAGGGATGATAAGTTTATTTGGGGAATTAAAGTTGGAAGGACTGTTGTAGTGGAATTATTAATAGAACTTTCGTTAGGAAGGGATTCGCGAAACGAATTTTCATCAGTAGACAATCTGTTGAATAGGAAAACAAACCTTTCTAATTTCTTTTCTAATTGTTGTCAAAACTAACTGGTAATGGGGACAATCTTTGTACTGTTTCTACAATAAGTAACAATGTATTAATTCAAGCATTTAACTTTGTAAGTAAACACAAATATAATAGATACCACAAAGCTAATAAACCAAATTCCGCAATAATATTATACAGCTGAGATACATACTCAAACTATTATTTTCGACAAACCAATCATGTTAGTATTATACACAGAGATTCGGTTAGTGTTAATAAATAATTACTACAAACAAAAATCTTAGTAGGATGTAATGTATTTAATGTAAATGATATCTGTCTTGTTTGTAACTACATTTTGTTAGCATATGAAAGTAACGATGATGATGAGATATTCAATGATGAAGCCGATGAATTATTTCTGTAAAGTCTTTTGCAGTACCTTGGGCTGAAACGAGACACTGTTATGGCTTCAGTGAAAGGTGCAGTGGTTGGACGTTTAGTGGTAGTTGTCGTGGTAGTAGTGGTTGTGGTTGTGGTTGTGCTAGTCGTTGAGGGAATTGTGCTTAGGGATGTAGCTTCGTAAATAGTTGTTCTCACGCTGCTTGGAATATGATCATACCCCAATTCGTTACCATCGCCCCTAAATTATTGATATATGTATTAATAGGGATAATAATATTATTTCTTTCTTTTTTACTTTTAATTAAATATAAAGAGGCAAATAATAATTAATTAATGAAATATTACCTGGTTGGCTGTCGGATCGGGGTTTGGTATTGATTTTGATTCGAAATCTGTGAAGAAAAAATAAATTGTCAATATTCCTTCATTATTGCTATCAATAAAATTACTAATACTTAATCCTAGCTAAAATTGTGAACAAATAAGTACTACTCCGTAAATATTTGATTGAACAAAACTGATGGCCTACAAATTTAAACGTAAAGACAGTTACGTTAATATTGAATCCTACCTGTCCTTGTATTAAAGCGTCATCATAGTCGTCAGGGAGCACGGGTCTTGGCGTGTAGGTCTCGACAGGTCGGCGAGCCGGCGGCGGGGTGCCACGGTACGTCTGCTGCACTGCCGGTCGGACCGAAGCTGTGTTATATTGCACGTAATCTGCCAACACCGTACCAACCTCCCGTTATTGTGAGTGCCCATGCCGCTCATTAGAATGTGATCAGATTTTCAGGAAAAGTGGTAGTAGAGAAGTTCATGTGAGGTTGTGTTAAGGAGTGAGATTTTTAAGGATACGTGTACTAAAACCAGTGCCAACGAAGGTACTAGAAATCAATAGGACAAAGATATGGTTTGTGAAGGTGACATTGATATTATCATAACAGAAACAGACGGGTTTGGTGGATCAAAATATTTTAAGATTACGGAGAAGACTTTTTATATGCACCAGCTTGCTAATTTTATTAAAGTTACGGATTAGAGTAAAACTTAAATAACATATTTACAATAATGAATAATTAATTATTCGGTGCTAGTAAAAAGAGTTAAAAAGATTAACAGGTGTGAGTTAAGAATGCACGTAGGAAGTTAAATTATATTTTTATCAGAATTAGGTCTCCAATATATACATTAGTGCTATTTATAATTCATTATTTGTCTCCAATTTCGTATTTAGTTCCAAATGTTAGAGTTATTATTTTTTTACTAATATGCATTATACATTGTGGTCACAAGTGTAGCTATAATTCGAAAATTAAAATTTACACACATTTTTATGTGATCTAATTAATAATAATAATTCATAATTTTCGCCTTTTAGGTTTCTTACCTGTATCTTTGTACAATTCACCATCTTCATCATAAACAGCATAATAGGGGTCATATTGATCAGGGTTGTAAGTCTGAGAACCGTTGTAAAGCATTTTTGGTCGAGGACTGGCTGAATAAGACGATGGGGTTACACTCTCGGTAGGCTCCAGACTAGAAAAATACATTTGGAAATTTTATAATATCTAAATGTATTCTGTAATTATTCCAAGCCGTATGTATACTTTAAGTCATACGTAGTTAAGTCATCCAGTCCGAAAGTCATAGAGAAGGCTATTATTTATACAGTCGTTTTGTTAGAGTGAAAAGTTAGTAATTGTGCTCTTTTTACAGTCGTATTATGCTTTGGTTACGGAGTAATAAAGTCTTTGTTTACCTGTTTGTTTTGTCATCGTGACTAGTCTTTGTATAGCGAGTCTCTTGTCGTAAGCTGTCAGAAGGTGTAGTCAATTTCATTTCTGCTACAATGTTATGGTGACGTACTTTGCCCCTTCCTTGTTTTGTTTCTTCAGTCTGACTAGGAACAGTAGTTGGCTTAGCTAACCTATGCCTTACTGTATATGGTCTTAATGTTGTTTGGTTTAGGTACTTTGGTGGTTTCAGGGTATATAAATTATTATGATCAACTGGTTTTCGAATGCGAACTGTACGATTACGCGACATATGATGTATCATTGAAAAATCATTCATTGGGTTGGGTGCCACAAAATCGACCATCACAGGAACAGGAATTTTTCCATTTATATTTTTTAAAGATTGTTTAAAAGGAGCTTTAGTTACAACGGACACGTCGTTATGGTTTTTGGTGACACTGTCATGTTGTAACGAGTTATAAAGGGCGGGTCTACGAGATGCACCTTCATTTACATGATTCTCGTTTAAATCATCATACTCTTGGTAGTTTTGAGCCATTGGAGGACGTTGTGGTTTTACTTCTGAGCTTGGCATATACTTTGGTTTAACAGCAGGCTCGTAGTAATATTGTTCATCCTCGTCATCATAGTAGTAGTCAACCATTTCTGGAGACGGTTTGGGGATAGGTTTTCGTTTTGGAGGCGCAGGAGTTGTAGTTGTTGTAGTAGTAGAACTTGTTGTAACAGGATTATTAAACGCTTCCGGTGTTCTATACGATTGTGGAGATGGACGTACTGTTTGTTTAAATAAACTTTCCAAATTTGGAATCTTAGAAAAATAGCTTGGTCTTAATGTTGATTTTAAATATGGTGTATATTCTGTTGTTGACTGTTTCCAATAATGCTGTAGGGCTGCCAATTGCTGATTAGCTAACGTTGTTAAGGGTTTAGGTGTAGACGGCTTATACGTATTGTAAAATCCATTATTAGGCTTTAGCGTTGATGTCACAAATGGATTTTCACTTGGAAGAAAAGAAGATTGATGATTAAACAAGTTTGTATTTCTAGTACTAGAGAGGACAGAATTCGGTCCTGTAACAGCAAGGTATGGGTTTTGCGTGACTTCATGCAAATATTGCGATTGCACGTTCGTAGATCTAGTTCCGTTAGTATTAAAGCTGTACGTCAAGGGCAATTGACGATCATCTTTAAAATTTGGTTGTCTTATATTGAGCTGATTGCTTTGTAATGAAGGATGTTGAACCAGTTGTTGAAATTGTTGTGGATGACGAGTTGATAAAGGTAAAACTGCCAAATTATGTAACGTAGATACCGAAAATGGTTTTGGAGTGCTACCAAGTTTATAATTTGAAGATGAAGGAAATGTAACTTGATTTGTGTTGGCAGGAGTTGAGGAAAATCCGTCGGTACTCACTATCTTTGGTTTCAATGTGGTAACTCCTACAGTTGAATAGTGACTATCTCTTAATTTAGCTATAAAGTCATCAAAGTTGAAGTTGGGGTTGGCAAATGGATTATTTATATTAGCGTATTTGTTACTAGGATGCCTATACCCATGAGGTATGTTTGATGAAATTGGTTTAAAACTTATTCTTTGATCATTTGGTCTTTCTGCTGATTCTTCATCTTCATCCGATTCTTCATCCTCATCCTCATATTCATCATCGAGGTTTTCAGGGTTGTTAGCATGGTAGTTATGTGTATTAGTCACTTGGTTGGGTTGCACTGTACTTTGATAATTTGAATGATATTTAGGATTGTTTGCAGGAGTTACTTGAACAGGTTTTGCTGTAACCTGGGTACTAGAAAGCTGCGATGAATCCGATAGTGAAGGTAATTTTGGTGTTACACTTTGAAATAAATACTGTCCATTTTGATTGTAATTTAAATTATTGTTAAGATTGTTATTGTAAAACCCACCAGATAAAGATGAGAACGGGTTTTCATTATTTCGAAGTGATGAAATGGGAGGACTTTTTGTTATTATTTGAGTATGTACATTCGAAGGTGCATATTTGGGCTTAAGTGGGTCAGCTAAACTAGGTTTAAACGGTTTGTTTGATGCACTGTTATCAGTTTGATAGGAAAGATATGAATTTCCCGTGGGAAAATAATTACTTTGCGCAGTAGGCGGGCGTTGATTATTTCTTAAATCGTCATTGCTAGAGTATTGTTGATAGCGAGAACTTTGTATATTGGGGTTGTAACTGTTGTGATAGTTTTGTTGCGAATCTACATAATTTAACTGCTTTGTGTTAGGAAAAGTTTTTGTGGGCGATTTATATCCATTTTTTAAATAGTATCTAACTTGTCTCTTTCCTCTTTCACTTTCTTCATGTTCGTCATTATAGTCATTCAGTGTCGTTTCAGTATCCTCTTCAATATATTCAATTTCATGATCATTATTATCATTTCTTTTTGAGATAGTTGAATTGTTTCTTTTGTTAAATTCAGAAGTGGCATTAACTGTTTCCCTTTTACCCCTTGAATGAGTTTTTTTCCTACTTTCATCGATTTCTATTTCGTTAGTCATAAGTTCTTTTAGTCTGTCAAAAGTATCAGTCACGTTGTCTTGATTTCGTCCACTGAAATTGTGATAAAATACAATATTATTTTAAGAAAAATTATTTGGTGTAAAATCTTTGGTGTGAAGTTAATATTAACTTACCTGTAGGTTTGAGGCGTTGGTGTAGCTACAGGTGCTCTTCTTTCCTCAACCTGAGTACCGAATGAAAAAGACCCAATTTTACTGTTTTGATTTAATGAAGCGGGAATGATATTTGCATTAAGAGTTCTTCCAGGTGAAATAGCTTGAGATGCGTAGCCGTCTCGGTCCTTTTGAACCTGTCCTATCGTAGAGGGTTGACCTCTATACACTCTCTGTTGTCTATCGGTCTCGATTTCTTCAACTGGTGGTAGATCTTCTACTTCAGCATATAATTGTTGTTGCTGAAATTACAATATTAGAGTGTAAATTTTTAATTAAAACACGTATTTTTCAAACGACTAAAATGAAAATTTATTCCAACAATACGGTACGTTTCAAGTTTAGATGTCCCGAGAGACATCAATCAGTTATAAAAAAATCGTGTGGTGACTAATATTCTCAAATCACCTTTTCGTATTCCTCACGTCGGCTGTACTTAGGCTGTCCTCGTGAAGTGACTATAGGATTGGGCTGAGCTCGCGGCGGCGGCGGCGGGGGAGTGCGGCGGGGCGGGGGCGGCGGCGGCGGCGGCTCTCTCTCGTTCAGACGCTCCAAGTCTTCGGCAACCACGGCACCAGTGGCGTCACAGCCAACGTTTCGTGGCCAATCACAAGTTTGGAGCTCATGGCTGGAAAAGTTATTAGTGTATTTAGTGTACTTTTCAAGATATCTTTCGACAGGATAATCTAATATAAACATAAGACTTGTGGGGTTGGTAAATAAATTTGTTAAACGTCAAATTTTCTTAAAAATAATGATCGGTGCTGACAGTAACATGCATTGATCCATTTAGGCACCAATTGCTAGGGTAAAACAAGACATATTTTATCGGTTCTATATCGACCACGAAATACTTTTAACCTTGAACAAGGCAGAAGTGAAAGTTCTAAGTCTAGTAAGAATCTCTTACCTGTACATGAGACCACCGGTGCAGGACTCCAGCAAAGCGCCCCCGAACACGCACACATAGTAGAGCGTGCAGTCGGTAGGATGTGGGTAGTAGCCAAACTCCTCAGGGCAGTCGAAATCTATCTCCCGTTTGACGTCTGCCGCTACAGGAACGCTTCTGATTGGCCCAGAGCGCTGCCGGGACCGGTCGTGTGCCCCAAGACATTCTATAAAGCAAAAAGATGTATGAAATATATGTTTCTGATTGTTTATGATTGTTTCTCACTTCTTAGGGTGCGTCATTAATTTAATACAATAAAAAAATACAAATAAAATTAACCTTCAACAATATATGTTTCATTATAACGTTGTTGTATATCCTCATTTTCTAAAAAATATACAATAACCTCAGTAAAAACACATATATAATTTTTGTTCGAAAGTTAAACAGTTAATAACTATATAAGTAGGTATACAAAATGTAATTACTAACTTAATAGATCAAAGTAAAATGTGGCAATGTTCGTAAAGTTCGCTGCACATTTCACGATAATCCGACAAAATGTTGCAAGCGTGATAATTAAAAGTCTTCCCTAATCTAAGTAGATCTGATAATGCTCAACGATTGCACGTTTTCCGGCCTTGCAACTATTTCGTTACATTAGCTCTCTATTTAAAATAATAGTAAAACTTTAAAAATTATATTAAATTTCACTCGAAACGAATTTACTTAGCTACATTAATATCATAATCATAATGCATAGGCATAGGTAAGAACTGAACATATTCAAAATTCATTAACAAAGAAATATTTATTTTAAGACCTTCCAACATAATTTATATTTTCCTAAACATAATATGTACACAAAAAAGATCACATAAAAATTACTGTTCTAATAAAGTATAAATTGTATTTGTCTGTGCAACTATTTAACTATCAAGTTTTTAATTAAATAGATATGTATATTAATCTACCTACCTATATTTTTGACAAAATAATAACTAAAAATTCTAAAATGAACACAAAACTGACATCTTACAAATTATTATCTATCTCAAATCTGTAACGATGTCTGTAACCATTATCTAGATTAAGCAGTGTTTTGTCACGTTGTCAGTATCACGCCGAAATTGTGTGGGATTGGGAACAGTGAGATCTCACGTTCAACGTCAATTCACACGGAAAACGTTACGCTGACGTCCTCCTCTTAATAGTTCTTTTACACACATACGTAGATTTTATAGTGCAATTTAAATAATGTATGCATTTTATTACTATTTATTTCTTATATTATGGTTCTTTTGGACGTGAGCCGGGGGCTTAGGTAGCTACGTCTAAAGTCATGTCAAGCCTATCATAGTAGTAATGGAAGTAGCTATCAATATATTGTATTTTTTTCTATCCGACCGTTACCAAGATGAGCGGATTCATACAAACATTAAAGTCTTTAATTACCTATATATTTTTGTAACAAACGATCCGTTTTAGGAACTTTATGATCAAAATTTTTTTGTTAATTTTAAAATAGAAAGAATTACCTATACATAATATGTTCTGCACATATATTTAGTGTAACTGATCTGCCTTTCATATTTACATATTTTTGAATAATTTCCAGTTCCTAAAACTAAAAGCCTTCCTATACTAAGCTAAATCCGCACTTAAACAAACAAATTCAAATTAAAGTTATTTAGCGTTGCATGTACCTATGGACCGCACTAAATACCGATACCGAGATATGTTGACATAAAGGAGTCTAGAACGAGCATAGCTAGCATAGCTCGAAGGCAGCGATCACCAATTACTGGACAAAGAAACCGATAGAGCTGTTGTAATTCGCTAAAATTTCAATCGTGACTTACGGCGCTATATTGCAGTTCTTTTCATTGTTTGATATAATCACTGTGTGGGTTTGGGTCAGTGTTTAGTATCGCAATATATCCTCAAGCATAGTATAATAATACAATTTTATTTTTAAAATTATTAGCTAATTTAACAATCAAGTCTATAGAACGACTCTTAGACTTTTTGAAAGACATTTTTTTTTCAAATATTTTAAAGGGTATTTGGAATACAGGTGTATTAAAGAAACTATTACAACTGCTCAGTAATCTCGATTCATAAGTAACTAAGAACTTTCTATTATAGCGTACCTATTTCATTACACAAAAAAAAAACATTTTATTTTCACTTTACGATGTTTTCAAATTTCAGCTCAGAACAGTCTTGTTAATTTAGAACAATTGATTAACATAAAAAGCAAATCTTATTTTACGCGAACATTGACTTCGCTCTCTTTGCGTAATTCTCATTTTATTTGCAGCTAAAAAGGCTTAACTATTTAGCAGTGGGCCGCAAAAAGAGCTTTTCTGTTTAGTATTGCTTCGTAATTTACATTCTACGAGATCTCAGAGACATAAACACGTACAATTAATGGGAATTCCTATACATTTTTATCG
>JADANM010006098.1:8221184-8291125 GCA_026213755.1 Eurema hecabe
TTTTTTATGTACTGGTTGTAATTGAGATTGAATCGTACCGGGTTAATTGACCTGGACAGAAATGACATTATGATATGTATAAGTATGTTCACTTTAAGAGTAGCTTTTATGACGATTTTATATTGGAATTTTAAGAGGGTGTGATAAATTTATGTATAAAATTTGAATAATGTAGGAAGATATTTTTTCATGAGCCTTTGTGAATATTCTGTTCTATGGACTGAAAACAAAAAAAAAAAATATATACAAAGGAAAATTTTAAATTTATATATTTATTGATCATATATCTTAGGTAGGTAAATAAAACGTCTTTCTTATAATACTTTTACAGTTACTTAATTCTGCAGAATTTCTTCATTTATCGAAATTTGTATATAAATAGATAAATATATGAGTAAAAAATATTAATATTATTAAATTTATCAGATAATTTCTATAATAATACTTCCTAAACTCAAGTTATTGCTATGATCTCAGTAATGTTACCAAGTCAAGTGTCCCGGAATTTCAAATTGCAACACGTAGGTATTGCAAAAACAAAATACAAGCAAATAACAGGACAAGCGATTAGTTTAACGCGGCATTTAGATAATTCAAACACTTGACTAGCATGAAATGTGCTGTATCCGCATCTGTCTGTATATCCGCTTTTATATATGTAAATAGACAAATAATTCGTTAGTTGTTTTCTTACATAAATACTCTTTAACTTTTAAGGTAACAATAAAAGTAATTTATATCCCACATTTTTATAATGATGAGCTATATATTAGTAACGTTTGCACTTAGCGCAAGGTCTCATTTTATACGCAATATGACGATGTCAAATAGAATGTCCTTAATCAAAGTATTCTTATCATATATACGTCCATAAAAAACAAATTTTTATGATACGCCCGAAAACTCAAAGTTTACCATACGTTCTACCACAATAAATAGGTTTTTCCCTTTCACTTAATGAAAGGATATTTTCAAAACAAAAATATTCTTAGGTAATATTTTCGTAAACCTAACAAACGACCAGTCGTGCTGACAAGATATCGATTTTATAATATAAGCTGGATCTATTACCCACACTTACAGAATTCCTCGGAATGATCAATAGCCCTAAGCCGAACTACTTCGATAACAATCTGCTATTTCTGACTAAAGCCCTAAGCTTGGCCTACTGCATTGCAACACTGAAAATGGCGGGCAATTCAGTGACAAGTGGGCGCAGTCCGGCAGGTCCCGAGCTAACAGTCGTGACTAACGCAATTCCAAACAATATGTGCTCTATTAAGCCAGTTCGATCAACAAATGGTTATGCAACTGTTACGGTTACAGTTTTGATACGGAAGTTTCGTTGACGTTTGTCAATTTAAAAACATTTGTTGAACATTTGTTTTGTCTAATTTTCTCAATAGAATAGAAATCTCTAGACATTATAAATTATATCTAAAATTTATTCAAAATCATCTTATGACACTATTTAGCTAACAATTGTTAATCAAACAAAATTTCACAATTTAAATTTTTCATGAGATTGCAAAGCAACAAATTCTATTCACGAACGAACCATCTACGTAACGAAACATCTATAAGATGTTCCTTAACGAAAGCGAATCTCCTTCAAACATTTCCTGCATATCGCTCGTCTTGCCAAACCGCTTTTACTTAAAACCGATCAAGACGTTGCAAACACCATCGCTAACTGTACTTACTTTAAAGCAATCGTGTTTGCTATTACACTGTATTACGACGTACGTCAGACGCAGATAATATCCACTTATCTATTCTAATTAGAAAACAACCGGTGGTTACCTATCACGAGCGTCTTAAAAACGTGACTTGAAACGAATTTGCTGTGAAATGGATTACTTTCAAATTATATAAATCGGATCGGATCACCGTTTGACATAATTGGATGCAGCTTGATAATAGCTAGTGCAGCTCTTTATCCGTTAAGAGTGAGGCAAGTCCCTTTTGTGTCCGACAAAATGAGTCCAGAGTGAATGGACTAAGATTTTAAGTACTATTGCACAACTAGTTTCTACAATCACACTAACTCTTAATTTTTTCATTCTTTAGCTTTTAACTAACTTAATAAGAAATTAACGGCTAGCATACCATCTATAGGATAAATGAGATCGTTTTGCATCGACGTGTGTTCCACAAAATACCTCTTAAGTCCCGTTGTACGTAAATCCCTTTAAATTAAGATTGCAAATATGCATGAGCGAAGTTGGTAGTTTATTTGCGGTTAGAAACAAGCTATCATATTTAAAGAGACAAACTTTTTATTTTTTTAGCAATTACGAACCAAGATTTTTTTTATCTTTATCATAAATATAAATTCTATGAGTAGAGACGCGTTATGCAATAGTTACATAAGTTAACTTGACCTACGACCGGTGAACGATTATCCTACAGCTCATCACGTTAACCTCTGCGAGACATGTTAGGTTTGACCTTCAACTATAAGTATAACTACTTGGGCTAAAAATGCAACACACGCTAAAATTTTCGTACTTTATTAATAGTTCTATATGAAAACAATTTGTTAATTTTAAATAATAATTTGCTAATAGCGTAAATACAAATCAACAATTCAAATTATTTTTATCTGTATTATAATATTTTTTTAAATATTTTTATCATACTATAGTTTTTGAGGATTTTTGCGAGAAATCTCAGAAAACTGGGAAATATGGATTTAATCTTTTCAGTAAAATTTTGAAACTCAGCAACCTCTATTTGCAAAAACAATAGCTCTGCTCTATTGCTCCTAAAGCAATAAAAAAGGAAAAAATTATAACTTTAAGTGTACCAATATTCAAGCAATATTTTTTATTTAAAATCTGTTACTACCAAAAACTTTTACTTAACCATAACTATATTCTGTGCCTCATAGTTTCTACTGCGTAAGACCTATTCCTAAAGAAATATTTTTCAAATTTATATAAGCCTATGAAACACACAATGTATCTCTTTATAATGTTAGTAAAGATTTGCAATACATTCGAAATTGACCCGTTACCTAAAATGCTAAATAGCAAATACCAAATGTCAATCATTCTTAATGTAGTAGGTATATTATTAAATATCTATGTATTGATTTCAACCGATCATATAGTACGTACACGTTATATAAGATGATTAGTGTGGGGTATTTAATATGCACACATACATATGAACAGATTGCTATATGCGAAGTATGATGGTAATGATGAACTAAGACATTTGATAATTACTGAACTTTAAGAACTCGAATTTGGACATATTGTGTAGTACTAATGAGTATACAGGAAAAACTTCAAAAACCCCGAATACGATATAACCGAAACTAAAATTACAATAGCTTATGACAGTCACATAGTTTAAGGACTAAAATGGCACACACATATATACATAGACTGTAAAAATTGCTACCCTGCTTTATTTGGTTTCGCCATAGAGTTCGCTTTATATTGAAACTAGCTGACCCGTGCCCACTTCGATGGGCATAATGTAAACCATCCTTTTTTATATAGCCTATGACACTCAGCAATAATGTGGCTTTCTATTGGTGAAAGAATTTTTAAAATCGTCTCAGAAGATACCGAGCTTGCCCCTTTATTTAACAAACACACAAACTTTACTTCTTTATAATATTAGTATAGATTAAGAATTTAAATCTTTGTTAAATTAAATTAGATATTTATAATACTTATTATGTAGAATCATTACATAGGACATTTAGATATACATATATTATAATACAATTATATGTTCTAACGTATTTTAAAGTTAATAAAACAATATTATCTAATTTCCATTTCAATGATTGTCAGCCATTAAGAATAACAATAAATCATAAGCAGCCTCATATCTCATGTGACTCGAGGTTCTTTTTTTACTATAAAGCAATATGTTTTAAAATTAAACCTATAGTTATTGCATGAAATTATACAGTGGTATTAAATATTGTCATGTGAGGGTTTTTATGCATAAAACATATTTACAAGATTGCTTAAGTTTATTATTTTGTTTAATTTGTTCATTTGTTCGTGTTTGACAATGCATTTCAAATTTACGTAGCTTCTTTTTCTCTTTAAATAAAATTCATTGTACATTTGTAGACTTTGTTTTGAGACTCGTAATATATGAAATAAATTTATTAGTTGTTCATAAGATTTTAATTTAAGACATAATGTATTACTGAAACCCGTTAATTTTATATTCAAAACATAGTTTTTTTTTTCAATTACCCATTGCTCTATTGCTAATTCTTGCTCTCTATTTCTCATCTCGCAAAGCAAAAATCAAAAGCATCGCCTTTGTTAAGACTTAAGTGGTGTAATCAAACCGACATTTAGTTATTTATTTATACAGACTTATTAGACCTTGCTTCCTATATGTAAATACTCCCATTTCCATATTCAATGGCGATATACCTGCAACAAAAATAATTATTTAATAACACGTTATATGTAGGACAAAACGTGATTAACAAATCGCTTTTATTAATTTGTAACAAGCAAATGGTTTGTTCACGATCTGAGCAGGTGCAACCGGAAATACATATTAAAAAGTAGGTACCTTCTTTATATTAAAATTCGAAAGTAACTCTGTCTGTCTGTCTCTCTGTTTTTCCATCACGCTAAAACTACTGAACCGATTAGAACGATATTTGGTACACAGATGGTCTAGATCCTGGGGTTGAGAAAGAACATAGGCTAGTTTTTAACTGGAAAAGGGGGTTAAAGGAGGGGAGGGGTCAAATAATTAAACTTTAAATATACATTTATTTTTCAATATGTTATAACTGTAGTTTGTGTAAAAATTGGTGACTGAAACATTTGAGCAAAGTTTCAATAGAAGAAAGCGTTAGCGTCCCATAGTTTACATATTTCTTAAATATTCCGAATTTGTAACAATTCTCGTAGTGATTAATTAAAATAAGAAAAAGCTCTGCCATAAGAAGTCAGGGCATACGACTAGTCTGTACAAATATTAGTGAAATGATATTACGACATTACGACATTGCATACCTCAGCGCAGATGTACCGGAATAATTGAATTTATGATAAACTTGCTTTCGACATTGTTTTGTAAATGTGTGAATAATGAAGTGACTTTTGAACGGTTGCGTTGCGGTAATGCATTCGGTTGGCGAGTAAGGAATTCGGTAATACTGTGTATTACTTATTATTATTGGTCTGGGCGCCAGTATGTAGGTGTTTTCATGTCGTGTCCTGTACAAATTGTATGCAATATCGTTATAACATAACTAATAACGTGCCTTTAAATATCTCATCTGTAGTTGTAAGATAAGTAGCTTTTTGTCTTAGTAACTTAGATTTATGTACGAACGTACCTTGAATGTGTATTCAAATAGGTCAACTGCTTAAATAGCTAATAGTTACAGAAGAATAGTAATGATCATGTTGAAGTTGTAACTAAAAAATAGATTAATAAAATATAAATGTACAAAAATGTGTTCACATTTCTTAATTAAATATATACGATATGCGACTTGAAATCTTTTCAGCAAATAAGGAATTAGCAAATATGAGATACATCTAGTACGTAATCCTTAGATAATACGAGAAGAATGCCCAACAATCGAAACAATACGCCTCCGATAAACATAATACTTCAGACAACAAAAGCTAACATCAGCAAATAAAACCTAAAAACGTGTCTAGCTTTTTGCCTATCGCCCCAACTGTATACAGTTGTCATTGCGTTGATTGTTAAGTAATAGAAATCGTCGGAGCGCGAAATGTAAGATAATTATCCTTCCCAGTTCCGTTATACCGTAACTCGGTTATGTGAGGCAACGTAATGCAAAGTATGGAGCTGCTTCAATGAAGACTAATTGTTAAGGTGGAATACAAACGCACTGTTACATAACTATGTAGATATAGAGGCGCTTAGGTGCTATAGAATCTGGTGGGTCTAACGAGTTGCCATAATTTAGAAAATATATTTTTCGTATATGATCCCAAAGTTGTTTACACCTGAAGCAAAATTAAGAGTGACAGTAGTTGTAAAACTTTAATAATTATTAAGTTAATACTTGAAAAACTTTTGACCTATGCTCTTAGTAAAATATTTTAAGTATTGTTTCACTTTAATCTTGAAAGTTAATTTATAGCGTAGTAATTAAGTAACAGTTAAATTAGATCTAGTTGTAGTTATGTTTATATATATAGTTTGTTTATTGTATGTTACTTGATGTAAATACTCGTATATTATAGGACAGAAACCATAATATCAAGTCTATTTCATTCATAAACTCTGCGATTAAATAAGAAAATGTGGAAATATTTCAATTTGTATTACGCTACTTTATATAACTCGTTTGGCCAATACCGATAATTTTTTATTACATTGACGGAAACAATAATGTCTATTAACAAGAGATAGATGTGTTTTGTCATGCATTTGATTTTTATTTAAATTTAAAAGCATTTCGCAAGACTTCAATAATCACAAATATAGTTCAATAACTAGCATAGATATATCACAAATATAGTTCAATAACTAGCATAGATATTACCGACCAAAAGTAGATATATAAAATATATATACAGTATCATACATGTATAGCTATGCGATATGTATATCACTGGTATGATAAGACGGAACACAGTAGGGCTTTAGTCTAAAAAAGTGTAACATAATAACATAAATAGTCAATAATGAGACCCATACATTTGACAAGCGACTGTGAAAATTTTGCGTAAAAAAATTGAACTTAAAAAATTAATAAGTAAGTATATAATAACCAATAAACGCGTACCAATTAATCATTGGCATGTCTAAATCGTCAGCTTACTAAATTTATCATTATTTTATTTTGATAGCTAACAGCCATAAAATTAGTGTTAAATGTTTTAATATGTCAATAGGAATAGTAAAAATGTTTGCTGTAAAGAGGTTACAATTTAATTAATAAATTATTCACACACGACGCAACCTTATGAATACAGAATAATAATACAATATCGAAAAATTGTTGCTCCGTATACGAAAATATGTAACCAATAATAATGATATTCATATTAACAAACTATTTAGTTTAAATTCACTATTTAATCTCCTTATCATACTAACCAAGACCCAAACAACTAATAAAGTAAAACCTTCAAATATAGAGCGCTATTCAATCCCTGCTCCACATAAATAATTCACACATAAATCCGAATTACGTGGACATTGTACGCAACTCAAGGGAACTGGAGTACAGTATTACGAAACATCAATATTCGTGAGGATTCCGTTCACGTACAGCGAAAGCTGTCGGACGGAAGGGCGGACATCTATCGTGCTAGGCATAATTTGCTTGCTAATCCTACCTTATGCAATATACAAACTATGATATACCTTAAGCTGCGAATTAAGGCCTTAAGGAACTTATTAACTTAAAGAACATTACGCAACCGATCTATTCAGTTCTTAAAAAGAAAAACCTTAACAATTACAAAGGAACCAATTGTAACAATATAATATTACCGAATTGAAGATGTAATCATAAAACGTTACACTTATAATTACATAAACCGAACAATGATCGTTGCATCTGAACAACGTTTCGTTCACAATACAAATACGAACTCGGAAACTTAATCTTTCCCAATACTATTTGTGTTTTCGTTTCAGATAATTGAATTGTAAGTAGAGTTCCGCTCTAGTTGCTAATAGATTCAATTCACGGTTTTATCGTTGTCATCGGTACTGCACAGGAATTAATCGGAGTAGTGAAAGTTGCTGACGGTACTTTGAATATTGATACTATTACGTCTTGAAGTAATATCAATTATGCAATTTGTGTATCGGGTGTCATATCTTGTGGTATTAATCAACTGTGCTATTTTAAAAGCTGGTTTGTCGCAACTGTTGCATTACCTCAAATTATGTAGGTATATATGCATATTAGATTCTTATTTATAATTAAGACTTTTCTATGTCTCGTCAGTTCGACATTTCTACTTTAAAGTTCCTTCTTCTTTTATAAAGTCACGCAACGCGTTTGTTAGACCTCTTGCGGGGGCTTACGGGGTCAATATTTACTCAACATTAGTTTCATATAATTCTTACTTTCCTTTGGCCGTTTCCTTTAAATTAAAACAAACAATAACATACTTACACTTATAGATACAAACCAACGAACATAGTCTCACTTTTCTTACGCTATTTGTACAGTTACGATAATAGTTATCTTTCTTTCTTTTATCGATTCGTAATCGGCTTTGAAATCGATGTACAAATCTACATGTAAACGTTCAACATTATACCAAAGAAAATTCCTCACCAAAATCAATCTCGACAATTTCAATCTTTATTATTAATGATTGGCTCACTATCTACACTATTTGTAATCGTTTATGAATTATAATCATCGAGCTTACGTAAGTAACATGGGACTGGAACAAGATCTATCGGCGGCATTGACCGCCAGGGAAAGCTTATGACGTTTTTTATATGCATGTGTTATATGTTATACCTACATGGCTTGATCAGTAGTTAATACGAGAAAGATGCAGATAGTAACTATTCGTGACGTTCGCAGTATTACCCGTTTATTTTTCTTCCCGTGATAAATGTGTCCTATATATCAACCTATTAATTTATGCATTAAATATATTGCTACTAATTTTTGCATAGACATCTAATATATTCGCACTTATAATCCAATAGGATAAGGGAGATAATATGTATGAACTGTAATACAGGGTCGTCTTATACCTAGTCGTGTCTAACTATGGACAATCGCCAAGGTTTTCCTAGAATGGGACCCCAGTAACCACCCCTGTGCCAAGCAGCCCTATTACTTTATCTACGTTGATAGTTAACTAGTTTATAGTACATATTATAAGAAACAACAAGGCAAGTAAGAAGGTCATTATTAAATAAGGTGGTCAACTTTTAAATACTTTTTAGTGTCGTAACAAAATGCATTTACACGTAATTATTATATTAATTTCATAACAATATGAGATAATATTAAAGCGGGTCAAGCCACAATTACTTGTATTGCGTCACTTCGCGTCTGTGTGCGTGGTTTGTTTCCATGTATACATGAGGCTAAGTATGTAGAGTGTGTATGTGTGTGTGTGCTCGTGTCGGTAGCCAAAATACCTCACTTCCGATTCGCTCGCGTGATCCTGCGCGTACGCAATGATTATTTAATTTACAACGTAACATAAGTTTTACAAGCAATTATAACAATTATCTGCACACTAATTGTTGCATTTTACATTTTATTAAACATTAACAATGTATACATTTTCACTAAAAAGTGAATAATTGACGTAAGAAAAGGTCTCATTTATATTTATAGTGCCTTGAAAATTTGCCGATTAAAAAGTAAAGGTACGTACTAAGAGCGATCCAATTGTGACTCTATTCGACAAAGTCAACACTCCAAACTGTCGATATTATGTTGTCACTAAAAATATATTTTGCCAAAATCTTAAATCAGCTGTATCGAATGCATTACTAGCCCAAGGAAATCCAACTACTTTTCTCGAGGGCTTTGACATGGAAACCTGTCTAGCAAACGGCATTTTTTCATTAGCAGCTCTACGATATACCCAATTAGGCCTTAACTTTCATTCCCCGCGTTGCTAACTGCTTACTCAATAATATTGGTCCACGAAGACTGCGTTTGTTACAAATACAGGTAGGAATTTATCGAAATGATCAAAGCCAAAATGTTATGAACCGGGGCGTGCGTCGCGCTATCTCGGGTTATCGACGCAATCTTCAACGCGTACCAAGTAATGTGTCGCAAACTAAATTGTAACAATGCTCACGCTTCAGCTAATAGATATAATCTCGCACAAAATCACTAAATCTATGACCTTATTCCGTAACACGGTTGGTTTCGTAAGAAATATCGCTCGTGATACACGCTACAGATTTTAAGAAAACACACGGCCTTGACTCCTCCGCTAACGGAACAATTTCACCTTCATTACAAACTGTTAGAAGCCAGTGACCAGCCACTGTCGCTTTCACGGCTCAATGCAATATGGAAAATCTATTACACAACCGAGTTTTCTTTGTACGTTCGGTTCGTCCTTGCAACAAATGGAACCAATATAATCCTTTCAAATGTGTAAACACGTTGCATTTATTGTTACAAAAGTTTTACACATGATTACACTGCGTTTGAAGTGTCGAAATGAGAATGTATAATTAGAGACCGCTGATACTGTCGATACTAACCCTACGGCGTTAAGGAAGTTACCCAACAACCTTTGACAATGCAATGTAGGTAATTAAACCGTGTTACGAAATTTATTAAATAATATATTTTCATACATTTTTAAAGTTCACGACACAATGATGCTATTCTTTAGGCGTTACATAAACGAGTCTTCATACTCTAGTTACTTTGTATCATAAGTCATATTATTATTTAACACTAACGTTAAATAGGTGGTCAGCATGTTTCTGTCTTCATTTGTGAAGTATACGTTTTTTTGTTCAATTAAAATTGGCTATTATTTCACGTTACTTCATTTGAAATGTTTGAGCTACGAGGTTGACTGACTTGTTTACGTTTGTAAAAGAATTCAATGTACCAAATATATATTTTTTTTATAGTTGTTGACTTGGTTAATGATTTTAAATACATCCATTAACCGTAGTGCACACTAATAATAATTATTTAAAATTAAAATTTTATTTTTTTATTTACAATTGACAATTAATAAATTTCTTTTCAGATGCCTATTTTTATAGTAAACAAAATTCTAATAAGATATATTATTTACATATACATATGTAAATGCAGTACATCTTTTAGTATGTGAATCCAATGCTGTTCTTAATGTCAAACCTATTTACGTACTGTATATAAAGAATACTTAACATCTATAATGTTATATCCATATTAAAGATCCAGGCATATCATATAACCTCATATCACCAAATTCTACGTCTCATCTGTTCCATCTATGGACCTCAAAAACTCTATTAACTTGGTTAATTTGATCCGTCCAGATCACACCGCTCGGAGGGCAACGACCCGTGTGTTTTGACTGACACCTGCCAAACATTGAGATTGAGATGATATGCGTTATGTAACTACTAACTATTGCTTGTTCGATTGAGAAAATTTAAATAATAGCTGTTGGTTATTTGTATTATGATTTATGCTGTATGAGATGACGAAAGGTCCTTTAAGTGTAACAAAAATCTTTTTGATGTGAATTAAAGTTAAAATGAGATAATATATTGATTTTATTAATTCTAAAGTTTCGTGTATAAGTATTTTCAGATTTTTTAAGAAAGAATTACCCCTAATATTTTTTGTAGTACGATTTGATATCAATATAATTAAAGTATTCTATATGTTAATAGAGTATTAAAACAACCTGCATGTATTACATAATTTAGATAACATAATGTGGGTTATTATAAAGTAATAACAAAAATTGGGTTACTACAAAGTAATAACAAAGCACTAAAACCTAATTCTACACTGAACTTTTCTAGAAAATCGTTCAAGTCTCACTTAATTTTCCATAGAACCTTATAAAGTTAGGCTTACCTTTATACAGTTAAGCTAAAATAACTTATCGGCCTTGCACGGCTGCCGCTCACCGAGCCTCCGTTAAGCGCTAACTTCGTACACATAATTATTTATCAGATAGACAAAAACATACAAACAATGGAATTTACCATAATAACCTAACCTTAGGTGGAAAAAACTCTTAATTCGTGTATTGTCTTGTATTGACATTAAAACATGTTGTTTTAAAAAAATAATTAAAAAAATTGTCCATTTTATTTAATAATTTAATTAAGGTAACTAGATTCAAATCGAAATTTTAATAATCTTATAATACAATATTTAATTCATCATTCTGTGAAAACAGCCATCTTGAACAGATAATAATTAATCATCAAAATATATTAACTCACAATAGCAATCATATTTCAAACACAATATTTAAAATCCAGAGACATATGTACTAAACTTTAAAGTTTTTCCTTCTGAGGCATAGACGTCTCTTAATGAAAAAACTAGTAGTCTAATAATACAATGCAATACTAATAAAAATTATTCAAACAATCCCTTTATTAAAACAGCACGACGGAGCGTTCGCTCAAAATTATTCATACATTAACAATAGAAATTAGTTAGTACCGTCCTTGGCATACCGAGATTTCACGTACATAATCTATCGGAAACGGTTCATATAATCATCAAACTTCAAATTAACCGACTCCGCAGTGCATCAAGAAGTTCATTGCACTCATAAATGTTTCGCGGTTGCAACATCTCATTCAAATTAATATTTGATTTATGTGATGCTGGTGATAAAACACGGTGCATAATTTATATACGATATTAACATTGAATATATTGCATAAGTATACCAAATAATTTGAGGCTGTAGTAAGTCAATAGTTATCACGATTCAAACAAATATAAACCTACCTTAAGTCTTAAAATGTCAAAGGGTACATGATAGACATATTCTGAACCGTAATTATTTGTATTTTACATTTTATTTGATATGTGTAACTAAGCTTCCTCACTCTATAATAATGTATTTTATGTATACAAAAAGAAATTTAAAAAAAAGGTACCCGTTGTTGATATTAGCGCGTTTAAACTAACTAACTATCTAAACGTTAAGCTTTACGTATTAGTCATCAAGATTTGTCGATGGTTATAATTATATTTCAAGAACAAAGCATCAATATCATTTATATAACAACCTTACGTTATCACAATAAGTGACCACACGGTCAAGTTAACCAAATATGTCTACAGCAAGGACAAATATCAAACTATGCAAGTCATCCACATATGGTTTTATATAAAGTAGATTAGCAACCTTTAACTTATTGACAACGTTGTGATATAGTTAATTACATATAAATTGTATAAAAATTAATGAAATGTTGGCATAAGTTCTAATGTTATTAAAAATTAAGTTTGAGTTATTAATTTAAACATAATTATATCTGTCTATGGTACACATAACCTAAAAAGGGATAGGTTAAGTTTAAATACAACGTATAGGTACAATTTTGAGACCTTAGGAGACTTCTTATTAGGAGACAAAGTAAAAAAAGTTTATTAAAAATATGTATGCGTTATATTGTGGAGGGGGAATGTAATCCTCCTCGAACCAGAGGAAGGATCACTAAACGATCAGATCAGATGCACAACTGACTAGTTCTATGTCAAGAGGTACCAGATAGGTATATATAAGCTCAAAAAATTATCATAAGCGCGATTCAGAACTCGGCGCGCAGTTGCGGTCGCTACAATATTACTATATAACATATTAGTACTTACTAATGTCAAGTACTCCAACATAATGTTATAGAAAGCAAGGTCGGCTGACGTAGCCTTATCACACGCGATCTTGACTTCACAGCTGGGTGCAATATTATCTAAGATGAACGACTCTAAGTAGTTGATTGACTTGGAATCTTCCCTACAAGTTTTAAAATGTCGTATTGATTTAATTTCACAATATTTTTTTCTAATATTTTTAAAAGAAAAAGTCAATACATTGCATATTATTTCATTTATCAAATCCTGAAAATCAACACCTACGTATGTTTTACCAACAGGAACCTTCATGTTCCAAAATATTATTATATAATTTCTTATTCCATTTATTGTCATATTGTTTTTAAACATTATAATTAAAGCTACCCACATCAACTCAAGGGCCTTATTGATTTGACAATTCTTTCGATACTGAGATCCTTAAACGAATCTACATCGTCCATAGTCCCATTATCAGTGCAATCGTATGCATTGAGTTAACCGATGTAGCAATCTAGTGAAAGTTCTATTAGCTCAAAGTAATGTGACTTTTTGTACCAATTTTTCGTTACGATTGTAACAGTCATCGCTCATCGTAATTTCGTTCGGTTTTGAAATAAGTTGATTTAACGTGCTTGTATTGTAAAGGATTAAATTAGCTGGTAAGTATAGAGTCGATTTAATTATTTTTGATAACGTTTTGACAATGAAAAGGAATCAAAATTTTTGAAGTTTCGAATTACATTTATTACAAATTCTCATGCTTAAACAAAGTGAGACTTCTCTGACCTAAAATCTAAATATAATTATAATAAGTCCTTTAGGAAACAAAATTTTGCCTCATATTTGTTCAGCAATCACGGAATAAAAACATTGGTTTCGAAGAATTTCTTAAGCGCCTAAATAATTGCAAGTTTATTCACACCAGGATATTTGTATTGGATCGCGTTATTCTGTTTGTCCCACTTGTAAATCGTTTCTCGAGAATTTGCGTGCTCTTCAGAAATAAATCTGTCAAAATAAGATTTAACTTTATCCTTTTATGGAGACGTTGAGAAGCCTTAACGCTTAATTAATAATAAATATTTAGGTAAGTTTAAATGCATACAGGCATTGTTTTTTTTTATTATCATTTATTAAAGCAAATAATCATTACATAGTATAAAACAAAGTCACTTTCTGTCTGTCACTATGTTTGCTCTAATCTTTTAAAAATACCCAACCAATTTTCATGCGGACTTTTTAATAGATAGAGTGATTCAGATTTATATGTACAATACATGCATAAAGCGTGCGAAGCCAGGACTGGTTGCTTGTAGGTTTATAAAATAGATACAGTTCTTAACTGTTAGCGAAACAAATATATCTATTCGTAAGCAAACTATTCAAGCATTAACGGTACATCCTCAAAAATATGTCATACGCGCGCACTGAATTATTAACAGCATTCCAAACACACGCCAAAAACAAACTGGGACAGCATGCCTAAACAAAACAAAACTCTTTTAGCCTTATACATGTAAAGAAGACGTGACATTACATTAAAACGACACATGAACATTTATCTTCCGATCCATTACATCTCATGTTACGAGCCCACAATAAGTTGATTGCTACGCTTCGAGTCACGATCATTTGCTTCTTTTCATACAAAGACGTTTTGCATACAACATATTGAACATCGCTCTGTTTGCTGCGTTACCACCGGGGCGCCTATAAATTGCGTTGTCCGAGGTCCGAGCGCTTGAGACTGATTGGCAGATTGTGATGTCATTGAGATAACACTCCGTTGGCCATAGAACATTGTAACAAAGGCCGCCGACCCATTGTGCTGTCCACAGAATGCTGGAAGCAGCGGCGGCCGTGTCTGAACCTTGGCAGATTGAATGCCTGGCATCTTCGTCAATTTATTTCCCAAACAATGCAAAACAATCATCCGAATAGATTGTAATGGAATAAATACAAGTATAATACTGTGAAGACGGAAGTGGCTAATAATAACCCTTCTTTTTGAGACAATGGCTCGTTAGTCCGTCTGTTGTGTAACAGCAGGTGCGGGCGATCTCGCCGCGCGCCATGACAGATAAACATATTTGACGATTTTCTAATTCAACGCCGCTCTGTTGTAATATCTTAAATTAATATCATAATTGTTTTGCTGGATTAAGAAAGAGATAGAGCGCCATTTTTATAAGCAATTAACTTTTTGTCGAAACTATGAACGAATAGTTCCTACCTAAAAAGGCAGTATTGATTCTTGTATATTGTAACATTGATTTATGAGCTATTTAAGAAGTGTGCAACTCTAATAACAATATAAATAGACAAGGTGATATTTTATTAATATTGTTTCTGTTTGACCTTAAGCTTTCGAATATCTAGACCAGATTGAATGTCGTACGAAATGACAGACAACATTTCAAACTAGACCGTAAGTGCGACTGAAAATAGGTGAGGCGTAACCAATCAAAAAACAAACAGAATAGGTCGAACATTGTGCAAATGTCATATTAAATGACTCGACTTATTGAATGAGAAACTTACAAGAACTTATTCTTGTATCGCAAATGAAACCTTTTTGTCTGACTTGTTTTCTGACTGACGAGGGTTAATACTGGCATATAGAAAAAAAAGGAAAAAGCTAATCACTAAATCTTTTAATAAATTTGCTCGGTGTAACCATGTTTTTATGCTAACGTAAAAGGGCACGTCAAATATAATTTGCAGAAAGGTATAGTTTTATTTTGAAGGTACGTCTTGACATTTTGTTTTCATTTATACGTGGGTACTTTATACTGTGTAGAATTAATTTAAGCTTATATTAGCAGAAGGTACGTATCTTTGTGTTTTTTCAGCCCAGCTTAGATTTTACAGTGTTTTCTTTGAATGGTTGCAATGTCCTATATAATTTTTACCACACGACACATCTCAGTCTTATAAGATGAGAATAGTAAGAAGAACAGATTCTATCCACTTCCTTAAATTAGGAAAAAAATACAATCGATTAAACATAGAAATTTTAACACATAACATTAGAGATTTCGGAACGAAACTTGCGAAATGATTCATCAATATTCGTTTGATTATATCAATTAAATAATGTTTAACATAATACAACATAATTTTATGCAATCACATTAAAATTTAAATCACCGGACGAGACAAGTCAATGACATTATTTCGTAGTTTGTGGACTAATTTTAAAACAAAAGAGACCAGATCATTATTGTTTATTTTATTTTTTTAAAAGGACGTTAAAATTAATTGCTAATAGTTTAAAATTAATCGATTGATAATTAAAATGTATATATAATCATTGATATAAGAGTAATTTGACACTCTTAAAAACACATTTACTTACTCTTTAGAGTTTAGATGATCTCGGCACTCTGATACGTGAATGTTACTTATGTATACAGAACCGTAAAAGAAAACTATAATAGACTTATAATAGAGATTGGTCCACTATTACTCGTACGATTTGACGTCGATTTTCTACAATACGAGTAGCATAGCAAATATATTAGAAGTTAAGATTTTTTGAGCTGCTATATGATATACCAATTCACATCTTTAGAAAAAAATACTATTTTGCATAAATAAGGTTAGTGTATTATTTTATACATTACATATCAAAATGATCTACTCAAAATCATTCTATGCAAGTTTGATTATGAAGATATTAAAAATCTTTATACCTTAGAAACATAATAGATGAACATTTGACCCTAAGCACCTATGCAAATTGAATAGCTCTTATCTTAAGTAGGATGGGCCTAAGTCATTGTCAAGTTCAAACCAAGTGAAAGTGACCTTAGACTTCAAGTGATGACATAACTAGTAGAGATGTTTGATGCAAAGGTTATGGTATTGATATTAAATAACATTGATATTTACGTGTGGACCGCATGGAAAAGTATGAATATTTTACATTCAAAAACTTTAAATGACTTGGGAAGTCATCTTTAAATACTGAAATGTAAAATTTGCGTAAAATATATTTTTTGTTTAATATACGTACCTAATAATTTGCTTTTTTATAAACGTTTGGAGTAATTACTCAACGATAACATGAAGTCTGAATCTATCAACTTTAATTTTATTACGTGCTAACGTATTTCAGAGATATTTTAAACAAATAAGGCAAAATATGATGGAAAATGAACAAAGCTCTCGTACCACGGGTGTATTGCCGGCCTTATTATTTTACAAAGATAATCTCCCTCCCACACTAAAGCATTAGTTAATTAAGATAGCATTTTGCCGCACAAATAAACATGTTAACCTTCTCAGCAAATAGAATATGATTAATAGCTAAGACGATTTTTTTAATACTGAAATTGTTTGCAACATACGATTCATTAAAAAAGGATACGTTTGTTGGTTTAATGATTTTATAGTCATCTTGTAAAAATAATTATAATTTCATACATTGTTCAGATAAAGTAATAAAGAAAATATCTGACTAAAAGTGGTTTCGATGCATACTCGTACATCTTTATTATTGACGTTACAATTTTAATATAGATATCATCAATGTGTACAATAACAACCGAACATATCCGGGTAAAAAACCATAACTTTTTCCAATAATAATTCCAGTAATTACTTTGTTGGAATCCAGTTTATTCTTCCGCATTAATCTTGGTTCATTTGAAATTGACCTTTCATTTAGACCAGATACCGTATTCGACTTTTCTTGACATTTTATTTCGACCCAAATAATTATGAAAAGAGTTAAAATATTTCATAAGAATTCGCTTGTTTTTTAAATATGTAAATGTCGAACAAATGTAATGTGTATTTACTGAATGTCAAAGAAAAATTTAAAGTTCACCTCAGCTTTCAAAATATATTTAAAATAGTGCAATATTATTAAGTCTTTAAAACAGGCCGGCAATAATGATAATTCCTTTAACGAGTGCTCATTTGTGCCCACAAACACTCTTTCTTTTTTTATAATACAATCGAAATAATGACATAACGTTACAAGTATTTTAATTCTTACAAAAAAACAATCAAATATTCTATTCCTTTGAAACAGTGTCTAACCGAATGTTAACTAGCATACCTACAGCACAACACGATCGACTTTTTACAACATATTCAAACAACTGATAAAAATATCATACTAAAGAAACTTCTCGAAGTTTCTAATTGCGGTTGGTACATGGCTTGAATTGCGATACATTTCCAATACCTAGAACAACTACCTAAGTGAACGTAGTCGGCCTTGCTGAGACACGCCTTGTAGGGGTTGCCATGCGGAAACATTGGTAAAAAACCGACTCAAACCTACATATAATAAGAGCATTACGCGGTGAAAAAGCTCAGCGACAAATTTTAATAAGGTTTCCTATTAAAATTTTCCACAGACTACGGCTTCTTATCCATCTGGTAGCATCAAAGAATTCTTTACCCCCTATGTTCCACGATTTTCTGCATAAAACCTAGCTTGCCATTGATAAAATAATTTTTATATCAATTCTGTAATAGGTTTTATATACTTCAGCTTCATACGTAATTATAAAAAAGTTGAATGAGATCTTTGTATGTACCTATATTGTATGGTTGCATTTTTAAACCTAACACATTAGCTACCATTAAATTCAAATGTATGTTATCTTATCTAATTACTTATAAATTCTTGAGATATATATCTAAGTAATGTGTTGCATAAGATTAAGATAATATGTTTTGTTTCGATTCTACCTTGGCTGTTTTGGTGAAAGGCCTAAACTGGAGTAACCTTCTTTTTGAAGGTCATACGTAAATATGATATATCCGTGATAAGTTCCGTATTGTGATATTAAATCTATATGGATATATCATATATAGCTGAAAAGTTTGATTGATTTGAATCCGCTAGAACTGTAGTCCTTGAAAATAAAGCTTCAATAATTTAAGGAATAATGGTCTTTATTACATGACAAGAAAGTCTCTTATTGCACTGGCGTTTAAAAATTATCGTAATTTCTAAAATGTCAATAGAGATCAATAACTTGTACCTACATACTTATATGTATAGGAAGTCTTGAAGCGTTCAAAATATTTTATGTATATTCTATCTAGATGTACTAACACAAAGTACTATGTATGCCAGCTTTAAGAATTTATTAGGTTAATAAAGGCTAAAAGTAGGTTTTTTTGTTATTATTTAAGCTGAAATTTTTACTTGTTTGGTTTGATCATGCAAATCTCTGAAAATAACGGCTAGATTCTTAAAATATTTTTTTTACTTGATAGCTACATTTAAAAAGTTTGATGATTTAATACCTGGATAAGGATACGCGAACAAAACCGTGAGTTGCGTCTAGCTAAACGTAAACTTATAAAAGTAGTGTCTTACTCTCTTACGGTAACTCATTGCAACTGGCTCCAACATTACCTGAAACAGAAATAGCCATTAACATACATATACATTACAGAGTTACATAGTATGTTGACACTATGTGGGCTGCTTGTGTAGTCCGAACATATGCGTTGCATACGTCCTTACGTGACGCATACCATTGTTGGTTACCTCAATGACATAAAAGCTAATTTGAATCGTATTTGTGGGTCAAAAACGCGTCAACCGTGAGATGCCTTAATCGCCATTTTAATAATTCTTAATTCTTATCAATCCTATAAATATTATCTAATGCGAATATATGTGGATATGTTACGGCTAATACCCGAAGTGCGGCTACACCTAGTTTTAGCCGGTTAGAACTAGGTGTAGCCACTAACTCTTGGTTAAACCTAGTAGGAGCCGATTGTTTTCGGGTAAAACCAGGTTTATCCTTCATCATGCTGGCTACAACTAGGTCCAGCCATTGCCTGTTGGACAAAACTATCATTCCGGATAGAACTAGTTCCAGACTATCCATGGTTGTACTTGAATGTAACGATAAGGGGTTGTAAAAATTAGGAAACAAAAACGGCACTATACCAGTACCATACCTTTTAGTCTAATATTCATATATATCCTACCTACTGCTTGGAATCGTAAATCAAATCCAATAACTTACACTATAAGTGTTTATTCATATCAATTACTCTGGCTTAATCATAGCCGAGAGTTGTAATGAATGCCTTTAATAATACAATAAAAGAACCACTTACAAAATTATATATTTAATACGTTTTGACACCGTTCATTCAAATTCAGCATATGACGAAATTCTATACAATTTGAACAAGTCAACACTTAGGTAACGAAATCTAGTTCAAAATAGATCATAGTACGTTTGCATAATACGTTGATTTATTAAGCTGTAGTTCGAAACCGGTGTTCCGACCTTGTTATTCTGTGATTTGTCATAGTTATACAAGACAACGTCCTTGGAAGGTCGGAATTAATTACTCGAATAGATAATATAGGTAGATGGATATTGGAAAATACTTTAGCTATTGCGACGAAACCCATATTTCGTCGTAATTTTCTCCATTCGTATGATTATGAACTAAATGAAGTTTTCTTCGCCGGCCGCGTGATCAGGGACATTATAAGAAGAAGAAGGAGTGACCTCTTTCAGGCAAAATAAAGAAAAATAATACTTGTCTAGAACTTAATTATAATATCGAGAAAATATTATATTTTCTTAAATATTAATTGGTTTGCTAGTTTTCGGTGTATTTATGATGGTAACTAATAATAGTACCCAAAACATTATGCCCCCATTTTTTTAACAAAAAATGTAATTGCATAACCGAGATCATTTATTTCCAAGAAGGTATACCGGTAGAAATCGCACAATAATTAAGAAATAGCTCACGGGCCTACTAAATTATTACATAAAATAATTACAATTTGTAATTGCCCGGCCATTTATCGCTCTACTTAAATTCTTACAAAATTAAAGCTTGTCTAATTGATATTTTGCAAATAGCTTCGTTCCGTTGGCATTCTCGAAAGTTTTTGAGACTTCGAAATAATTAAGATCACGACAAAAATTAATGAACAATATTTATAAAGAAATATTCGAATTGGAAAATAACACGGAAAAAGAAATACGTAAGAGATATTTTTACTAAAATAATCGTTATTATTTAATTCCTATTAACATTTTAAACTAAATAATTCTAAATTACCTATATAAAGGTAGGTCCGTATATTTTAAAAACTAGATACATTTGTGTACCCAAAACTTCACATACTAAATGTCACATATGCCGTGTACACGAAACACAGAATAATAAATAATTAATGAGAACTCGGTACATACTTGTATTTGACATCCAGTTCTGGTTATAGACTTAATTTGAAGTGACTTTACCTACATACATGAATGAATTAAAGTCGCGTGGGAACGCTTAATTAAACTTTGACAACTTTTTAATACTACATATGTTTTATATATTATATAACTAGCGGACCCGATAGACTTCGTTCAGTCAAAAATTTACCGGGAAATCATTCGATTTTTTTTCGCCTTAATAACCGGACTTCAAAGAACATTTAAAAGAATTGGTCAAATTGGTCCAGACTTTGTTGGGTTATGCACTTATTAATATTTTAGCGATTCATTATTATAGCATGATTAGGTTATAATTAAGTCACGAATTAATCTATATTATGATGTGTAAAATAAATATCAGCATAAACCCATAATTAGTATTTTACATTCTCTCTTTAGTATACATAGTAAGTAATTTAGAGTCCCAATATGCATTTATGATTATTCAAAACAAATTAAGTGGTTTTAAACGATTATTTCAAGATGTATTTTCTATATAATCAACAGAAAAGCAACCTTATCTCATTCTTATAAAGTTGGATTCTATTTGTCAGGAAGCAGATACGTATCTCTTAGGACATAATAAATCGTGATTTAGCAATAAGACATCTTTAAGGATCAGCTATTTTGAATTGATCAATCAATAGTCTTATAGTCAAAAGCTTCTGAAGTTTAATGACAGTAGTTATAAATTATTTTATTGTGCCTTATAATCGATCATACCGCCTTATACTGGTTATGCTGTATATTATTAGATTTATCAATAACCTTATTATTTTAACTTACAATGGGACACAACATTGAATTGCATATCAATACAATTCTTATTGTATTATTCTTCTTCTTTGAGCCAATAATAATTACAGAATATTATTATTATTTTTCTAGTTAAAGTTTTCAAATATCATACTTCTATTTAGATTATGATTGTTCCTCTATTTATATCTTATCTTTGAATTGAATATTTAAAGTAAAACACGAGAACGGTCGAACCTTCTTTAATAGATTACTTTCTTACTTTCGGCTTTTATTCCGAATTTAAAGAAGTTATTGAAATAAAAATAGAAATTACATCTCGCAGCTATGAGATTATATGCTCACAATATATAACGCAAATGTATGCTGTATAGAACAGTTCGGAAGTATCGATTGTGACCACGAGATAGCACGGAAGAGTGGTGTCAGATGCAGCCAGTGAAAACTGATGCATTCCTGATAGCAAACGCGGAAAGCGGATCGATGCACTAAAGAGAATGTGGCTACGTATACACATTGTTCTTTAATCTGTCTATGAATGAAGGCCACATACAAATAATGTATTAGCGACACAACTAATGCTAAAATTATTAAAGACGTCATATTTCAAGTTCAACTTGATATTATAGCACACAATATAGACTGAACAGTCAGTTAAAAGGAGAATGGTTAATTTTTTGTTGAAAATTTCTGTACCAGCAAATGCAGTACCCATGGGGCACTTGGAAAAAACAAATGCCACTTTAATACTGCGTTTAAATTTTAGAAGCTTTGCAGACTATTATACAACTTCTACAGATAACGTCTTGCAGAACTCTAACAAGTATTAAAATTTGAGTATTTTTATATTGTATACCAAAACATAATAATCAAAAATGGAATAGCTATCCTATGATACAATTTCCCATTACAAAATAGAAATTTAATTATGCAGAAAATGTGATAGTAAACTTTGTGCAAAATAGACACGGAAGAGGGAATGCGAAATAGAAAATGCGTGAAATCGTCACGATCCGTTGAATATATTCAGTGAAAATCGCATTATCCCATTGCATTTTATGTTTTTATTTATTTTTCAAGTAAAATAGACTTAACAGATCGAAAGTAAACCATATAACATAATTATTAAGTAGATCTTCAAAAGTCACAGTAAGAACCATTTTAAATGAATGTTTAACATGTCCTTACTTGAAAAATGAACCGTCCACTTAGCATCTAATCACACTTTTTTTTTAGGCATTCTACCGCCTGAACAGTGATGTGAAAATGTCACTGTGCTCCGGTCTGAAGGGCACTGTAGCCAGCGAAATTACTGGGCTAATGAGTCTTAACATCTGATGACTCAAAGTGGGGAGCGTTGGTGTAGTGCACCCCTCCCCGGGGTTGGGCTTTATAGCAATGTTCCGGGTAGCACTGCATTGGCTATGGGCTGGCGTAACTCTTACCATCAGGAGTGCGTCCTGCTCGTCTCCCCTCTTAATATTTAAAAAAAAAAACACTACAAACAATATATCTATACGTAAAATCACATTCTTTAGTTCTAATACCATAAATATATAATACATTCGTGTCGATAATCGCGTAATGGCACCCACAGTAGCGACAATATGCAACGACGTATTTTCGCAACTCCGGAGTTAAACTGGTCGATCGAATAATTATGCGCGGACTGCTAAAGCTTTGAACAATAATCTTATCACACCTACAGTGTAATCGAGCTACCTACTTGTCGCCTTCTATTGTGTTAAATGTAATGTAAATATGTAAACTAGCTATATGATTAGGTAAATTTCTTTTGGTATCTGATGTATTTAGCCTCTTTATAGCTTTCGCAAGTTAAGTGAAATTAGAGATTATTATGAATGAAATTAAATCCTATTTGTTTTAGTATAATTCTCCCATTTAGTGGGAAGGCAAAGGGACAAAGCCTATACAGCCACGTCTTTAGTTATATTTTTCTTTGTCTTTTGTAAAGTGATAGTGAGCTTAACAAAAAACCCTCGACGAATCTTGGAGCAATCGGAACGGCGCTACTAAGCGCTCTCAAATGAATTCTTCATTTCTTGGACACTTATTAGCTAGTTTACTGCATGATACACTATCACAATCATACATTAAATCACTTTATGCACCAAAAAAGGAATATTCAATCGAGATTACATATAGACGCCGCACGATTACCGCCAAAACTCTCGAAACTAAATCCTAAAATAAAACATAGCAATCAAACTCAATGTCAAAATTCTTAATTTTTACCCAGAACTTTAATGACTTATAATTAAACAAAAAAAGAGAACTTTGTCCAAAAATGTCAATGCTGAACTAAACTGCATAGACAACTTTGAAATACCTATATTTCTATCAATTTTTTGTCCGATATCCGTATATACGTGTGTCAATACTACTAAATGCCGATGACCAAATACGTGCTTCTATATAAACGCCAAGTGGGTTTTTATTTTTAATAAGGCGTGGCGATTTAAGCAATTTATTAACGAAATCCATAGAGATATGAAAGGTTAAAATTAATAAAATGACTCATAGTCTAGACAAATATTCATGCCTACTTCACTATGTAAATTAATAACAGTCTAAATTAGACTAATGTCTTAAATGTCACAACACCATAAAAGCGAATTAATTGAATCGGAGCATTTACTTTATTAATGTATGGTTAACTTTTATATGTGATCGCCTTTAAAAGATACGATTTATTATATTTTTGTTTGTTTTAATTAAAATCTTTCAAATTAAAAATAAAAAAAATACATATGAGCACTAGTACCTACTTTATACATAGGCACAAAAACAATGCTAATTTTACTATTTTAAATGTAAGCATAATTTGGAAAAATAAATGGCTATAAAAATATAAATTAATGCTACATTACATTAATTATTATAAATTATATATATGTACATTTCTTCAATAATAATTATCAAAAGGCAATTTGCAGCTAAATTTCAAATTCTTGTTTTAACAATATCTTTATTCAACGGGGCTACATATAGTTAACATTTTGGATTGGTCGTGGTATTATAAAGCAATAATGTAGACTTTATTTTAGAAAATAAACAATACCAAGCCAACATTTTCTTTTAATAATACAGATATGATCCTCTGAAATGCAAATCAACTGCAATTTTTATGGAAATACATAAATATACTATACATTTGAGATACAAGTAATAAACGATAATGCAACCGCTCTAGTTTTACCTTACATAATCTGAAACCCTGCGTTGAAGCAATACTGCATTAAAGGACATTGCTTTTTATTGGTCTGACTCGATATTTAAAAAGAAGTAGCTGTTTATGTATTATTTGGATACTAATTGTGACATACTATATTTTGCTACTATATTTTTTATACTAGTATTTATATATGGTGAGATAGTATTCAAATATCTATATACATGTATAGATTTTGTCTATATATTTATAAAATCTGATAAAGACTTTATAAGGATATTATCATTTAGCGATTATATTTTTATTTTATAAATAAAAAATAAACATTTAAAATGAAATGAGCCGCCTTATAAACTCTCAAAACTATCAATCCCAATGACCAGGCTGTCACAAAATGCAAGAGGTAGCTTACCAAGTCGCTATAACATTACAGTGTCGACATCACCTGTGTTCAATAGCGACAGTTACCGGGGCAAGTGCAATGTATCCACTATCTGTTGCAATGCTGAATGTTGTTGGAAACAAGTTATTTCGCTGTTACCTAAAACGATCGATATTATCGATTTATTGATCACTATAAATTTAACAGTGTCTATTAGTAATGTTATATTGTTTTTCGCGCTACAACTCGAACTCGACCAATTGAGGTAATTTGTTTCTTTGAATATTTATAGACCATATTTTGATATTTAAACAGAAATAAATAAGTCACGTGTCTACCAAATGTTTGTTACTCGTTCTGAAATTTGTTAAATACATATATAAATGCGAGTAAAACTATAGGACGAGGCTAATTTATAACAACCAACTATATGAACTCATTTAACAAAGTTAAAAATTTTAGATGTTATTAATATCTAAAAAAAACTCTAATTAACACCTAATTGGCTAGTCGACATTTGTTTTGTTAACAATAAAGAAATAAAAACTAAACGATCATAGATTGGTCATGATCTTTGATTTTATGACACCGAAAACATAAAACTCTTATGGAGTACTAATTATATGTTAAAACAAAAGAAGCATTTTATAAGATAAAGAAACTCCTTGATTTATTGATTATGAAAATAATAACATTAAAGAAACAGACAACTTCATTGGGAAGATGAAATCTGTAGCATTTTTCATGAGTCCCATAGCTAAATAAAATAAATATAACATAGATTCTAATGATATTCTAATGATGAATCTCTTTGAATAATCAAAAGGTTCAAAAGTTTAAACATGAAACATTAGAGAATCTCCTCCATTATGAAGTCCCTTCAAATATTGACTCTCTACTTCTGATTATATAAGAAATATTTTGTCATAAAGCGATAAAGGTTTTATATAAAAATAAAAAAAACAATAAAAACGAAAGGGCAAGTCGAAAACCGTGACACTGTAGCCTGAATTCTGAAATTCCGTACAGAAACAAGTTTTTTGTCAAGCGTTAGGTCAAGGACTGTCCCAACAATAGGCTGTTGAAAATGATAATAATAATTTTATATTTTACTGCAATATGATTTCATAATTTAACTATTTCTATGTTTTACGGTTCTTTGGTAATCTAGTGATTTCTTTTAACGTACCCATTTTTAGAACTTGCTTTAAATTAATCTTAGGTGAACAAAAAACGGTACTGATTTTTCTAATCTTTGGACTGTTAAACCATAATTGTACATATTATAATAAAGCATAGGCATTATTTCGATAATAATATACAAACAAAGATAATTTAAAGTCTGATTAATTTGAATTAAACTTTTTTGTTGTTTTTTTAATAAACTTAATGACTAACATTTCTATTTCACGTTATAATATTAAATAAAATATTTTCCCTAAAATATTTATATTATTTATTAGCACTAATGGTGATAGCTCACCATGACATGTAAACATAACCTATTTCCCCGAGCTTTTGACCTGGTTCATGGTAAAATCGATTCACTCGTGCCTTAATCGATTTGTTCCCCTCGATGAAGTCGATTGAGATCTAACAATCGTTTGAGTGACCCACAAGCATTACGTAAAAAGTGGACAAGTTTTTGCGTTACATTTAAGTGAGTGCGATAATTTGACCCGAATAACGCAATTCCGATCGATTATCCGATTAATCGTTCGCACTATACTTGATTAATTATTACATTGATTTATTTGTATGATACAAGGCGACAGTCGTTATTAAACGAGATTGCTCAATTCATTTTAATTGCCGAAGGATATTTTTTATTATTATTTTATGCGAATGAATAATGTTACAATTAAATTTGTATTTAAATGTATCCATTAGAAAATATCTATTTGACAAGTTTATCTTTTAATTGCTGTTTAAATTATACTAAGATAAAACACGTAAACTTTTTCCTTTGACGTTATTTATGTATCATGTCCTATATTCTTCTAACAATATATTTTTTAATATGTCAGAATGTCAGGTTGGCTGGCGATATTATGCGAGTTATGTGACCTCTGAGTAGGGGTAAACGATGAGAATGCGCTATCAACATTTTCAGTAGTTTAGGAGTCAATCGTGGACAAACCTGACACGCAATTTATATATATCTAGATATTAAGACTATTAGAATGACTATCGATGATACTGAGAAAAATATGTCTCTTAGTAAAATAATTTTTAAAATGTATGCAAAAAGATTCCAGAGATCTTATAATTTATAATATTAATATAAATCGATACATTTAGTACCAATACAAATTAAGGCACCACTTTAGAGCTTAAGACATAGTTAATTACTATTTAGTATTTTACGTAAGGCCTGCTATTACGCACAAGGAAACATAGGATTATCTAATACTATTTCTTAAACCCAATAAACTATATTATAATCTATACTTACGGTTCTTGTCGCGGAAGACAATGTAGAAAGTATGGGGCGTACAGCCTTTTACTTCAACTGATCCACTTAAGGGATTTGACCTAGTATTTTAGTATATCTGGCAACAAGATAATGTTTTAAAAATATATTTTTTCATTTATATAATTACCAATTAAGTATCACACCTAATAATATACCTTTATTAATTATCAAATGTCACTGTCAATGGAAATTTAAAACATAAGTCCTACCTTCGATATTTAAAATTTTGAACCGCTACTTTTTTTCTACTTTTTCTTACCAGACAACTATGTTCATAAAAATTCATTCTATATTCTTAAAAAAATATACATTGAAAATTCCTATTTTCAAGTAAACTGTTTACTAATATAAAAACGTTTCAAAATTTGCATATCAACATTTCTTTTATGGAAATAATAATATTTATTAAGACAGTAACTAATGAGAGAGTTGGCAGTGGCATTGAGGAATAATTTACTCATGCTAATTTTAACCCACCTCCTCATGACACAAAGAATATTTCTCTATGATAAACTCGTTAATATTAAGAGATTTTTATATGTGGCAATAAATCTGAGTACGGGTCACGTTGAGGCCAATAGATATTCTTAATTATTAAATACTAATTATTTGAAAAATAACTGTTTTTATTGTACAAATTATAATAAAAAAAATTGTTAGCTTGTGGTATTAAAAACTAAAAAAGATGACGTCATAAACCATTATGCAAAATAATAATTTATCTTTGACGGAAATGTCATTTATTACTGACGTCTAAGCTTCAACTAGGATTTAAATATAAAGTATGTACCACAGAAACTTTATATTGCGATGAGGAAAGTAAACACATAATTTTCACACAACCGTTAAACAGACGATTATGCGTCGTCATTGTATTTAACCAATTGGAACAAGCCAAAATTAACACTAATAAAATTTATGTCATCTAGTGAAAAAGCGATAAAAAACTAGTTCACATAAGACTACCAAAATGGTAAGATGGCTGCGTTATATAATCTGTTTTCTCTGAGATGACAGTTGCAACAAGATGGCCGAACAATGGTTGGCGGGAAAAGTTATTAATAAGGTAATTAATCAGCCTTGTTTGATTACGCGAGCGGATGTGAATACAGGCTAAGTAGCGTATTGTTGGAACCATCACACACGGCAAGGAGTTCCGTAAGCTTCTTTGTGATTTATATTTAATCTACACTAATATAATAAGGGCGAAATTTTGCGAATGTTTTAGTATGTATGATTGTTACTTCTTCACGTATAAACGGTTTTAATAAAATTTGGTATGGAAGACATAATTTGTGTTTATTTATCACTTTCACCATAGGCTATATACATACAAGTAAATTTTCTTATCATTAGAAAAATACAATTATTGTACCTATTATTTGCTTTAATACAATAATTTTCTTCTGTATACTCGTATAATTATATTATATTTTACCAATCTGATCATTTCAATAAAAACAGCAACTTCTTTTTGCGGTTGCACTTTGAGTCAACTTATCTAAAACACATCCTGGACCCATAATGAGGATGTTGACCAAAGGAACGAATTTAAGATAACATTATCCTTGTATTATTGAACTAAGGGTCAAGCCCGGAATCGTACGTGTATAAAAGAGTTTTCCTTCTTAACGAGAGATTCGTAAGTATTCCAAATAAGAATAAGATATTATATTGAAGGCATTAAAGTTTGTCCGTAAAATAGTTGGGCCGTATCAAAGATTAGTGTGGACAAACAGTCATAGACGAAACATGATATTTATTATCCAAGTCTAAATGTCTTTTAAATATTATTATAGATAAAACAAACGCATTGAAAGCTAATAACAGTTAACGTTAGAAATGAAAACGAAAGTATAAATCGGGAATCACTTTCGATGACGTTCACATTTTTTATTCACTCGTGCGATACTCAAAAACCGCGTTACCGGTTTCGTCAAAACTGGATTTTGTGAGATCAACAACATCTTTATATGTTTGAGTAATTAATTTATTATATTTACACCTTTCGTTGAAAATTTTTTTGATGTACGGAAAGCTCAATTTAAAAACTGCTACGTGCAATGTTGCTACAAGAAAAAAAGGTCCAAAAAAGTGTATGATATATCTATACTAATATTATAAAGAAGTAAAGTTTGTGTGTTTGTTAAATTGTAAGGTGTAAACTCGGGATCTACTGAACCTCTTTTAAAAATTATTTCACCAATAGTAAGCCACATTATTGCTGACTGTCATAAGCTATATAAAAAAAGGTTTCTTAACATTATGCGCAGGACAGCTAGTTCTTTATTTATACCTAATACCTGGGACATATTGTCATAACAAAGTTAATTCAACGTCATTCTAAACGAATTTTATTGATAAGATTTTTTAAAACACAGTAAATGTGTTTAGGTATATATTTTTGTTGTTAACTACCTACCTACTAATACATTCCTAAAACTCGTTAGTTGATGAAGTATTTGTACCTTATTTAAATTTACTGTGCTAAATAAAAAGACCTTGCGCGCCGGTGGACCTAACCACACAAACAATTTACAACCAGTCAAATAAACAGTCATTTAAAATTATTATTATTCGAGCCACAAAGGCAATTTTGGTCTCAAAACCTACAGATTCTTTCCTGGTCATTTACCCCGCCCTAAAATAAGGATTCCTTGAAATCTTGTGTCAGAGCTTTAGTAAACCACTATATTTTTTTTAACTTCATTCTTCTCAAGCCTTCCAAAGCCTTAACGAAATATTTCACATTTATTATGTATGTTACAAAACATATTACAAAGATGTATATATAAATACGGGGTCTAATAATGTATTAAGATTAAGAATATTTCGATAACTTCCCAAACTTTCAATAATTAATTACCTAATATACATACCTAAATGATACATCAAATTGAGAAGCTTTGCATTAGTTCCGATCTAAGCAAGTAATGCTTTATATTACATAAAAGATACATAGATATGTTTTTTACATTCAAATAATAAAAAGACAAAATTGAGTGTGGGCTGATTGGTGTAAGAAGTTAAAATTAAATATTAATAAGCAACCCGTATTTTAGAATTTAACCGTCAAATACTAGTTTTATCGCTATCTCTAAATATGTGAGTGATTAATTTTGCATATCTATTTAGGGAACGCGTTGCCAAACGTGCTTTCAAGTTATTGCTTCATTACTGATGTGTGTACAGTATAATTTGCTATTAAACTTACGCTTGCAACTGCAACGCCTCGTATTTACTTACATTATTTATAATTAACTAGTTATTCACGGATCTAAGAGAGACATCGATTTCGTAATTTAAAACATTTATCTAAAAAGGGAAAAAAATAATTTGGAATAGCATTTCTTTTTATTAAATAGTATTACTAACTAGATTTTATTTTGTACTTGCAAATTAGATGCTACCGATATTAACGAAGGGTTTTAGTAAAAAATAATATTTTTAATATATAAATACTAAAGAGAACTCTATAAGAAGTTCTTCCAAACATTATTAACCAATTCTTTATGTACAATACAAATTACATAATAACAAATAAGTGAGCCTTTAGTTTGAACAAGGACCTAACCTTTCGGAGTCTTGACATTTCAATGGTTTTTGCGACACATACTTACATCGTTATATCATGTAAATAATAATATCCTGTATAAACAAGTTATTGACTATAAGTTAGGTTAATTACCCTGTTAAATATTTATTGAATTCTTAGAGTACCTTCAAGATAATTACTATATATTAAAATCACAAATAACCTTATAAAATGTAGATACGGCATTGAAAAAAGACATTAGATTTATATGTCATTCATAGCTACTAGAAAATAAATAATAAAAAGTATTCCTTTAATAGGTATATAATATTTTAACGTGTAGTCGTTACTTTTTTTAAAGTTGGTCCAAATGGAATTTCACATTAATCCTTAAAAGTTTTAAATATAAAATAATATTAAAAAATATTTTCAATAGCTACTTCGTAAGCTTTGAAGCGGTTAAGTAAATAAAAATTGAAAAAATACTTCAGTATAAGTTAGCTATATGGTCTTCAATTGCTAAACTCACTTGGACATTAAAAGTCATGAAGCACGATTTATGATTAGGAAAAGAAATAAAATAATTACATCTCATTACTATCATATACGTCGGTTCAAGCTGTATTAGGTCTTATAGCTTTACCTGTAAAATACATAATCGTATGCTAACATTGCTCGCGTTACGCTCAGGGTTGCCTCTATAAAATAATTACAAAAAAATTGCAACTTGCAATCAGAAAGAATACTTTAAAAATGTCTATTGCTTTAGGGTTGTCACGTAAAGACTTTACAAATAGATATATTTATTAGGGTCTAATTACTATAAATAAAATATAATAAATTACAATAATAAGCAATAGAACATACCAGCTATTCTAGATTACGATGTCGAAGCACTTGATATACGTATTTAATAAATTTATTCTTACAATGGTCATGTTCATACAACGAAGTGTTCACCATACATTTCTTAATGTAAAGATGGCAGCCCTACCACCGTACATTCACTTATAATTGCGTGATTAGAAAAATATGTGATACGCACGCGAAACGAAGTTTCCGTCAATATCACACACCTGCAAGATATGCCTATTATTAGCTATATACTTTAATTAATCGCTCTTTAGAAAATAATCACTTTCGCATTTAATAAAGCCTGAGAAAATCGCGAATATCCTGTAACTATTATCATTAAACATAATTAGAATGGCCTATAGCAATTAGTATACAGCTGTAATTAGTATCCTTCAGGTCACATATCATTTAAAAAAAACATATTTTTACTCACTTTCTGTTTCCGATGTTAACTAATATACCTATATTGTCAACATTAAACTTTATGTTCCTATTACAATTATTATTGTAGTGAGAAAAAAAGTTCCTTGTATGTCAATTAAATGAAAACAAAATATTATGATTAACTTATATAAAATAATACATTCGTACTACATTAAAGCACAGTCCATAGTTTTCAGTATATGAATTTAAATATAGTCGCTTGATTAACGACGGGGAAGAAGAAAAAACAGGAAAGCCAAGTCTTTCGGATAACTCGGAAGGCAGACAATAGTGTTGGTCTGTGAGAATCGTTACGTGTTTAACTCGTAATGTGATCGGGAACTCATTTCACACTTTTTATACGATACATAATGTGATAATGAAAGGATGTAGTTATCGCAATTACGTTTTTCCTCCAATATAAGATTTCTTTGAATTTTGCTTAGACACAGCGTATTCAGTTTCCTTTATTATTGTAAATATATAAACATTTACCTATAGACTTAACACATCTTCAAATACTTCTGAAGGTTATATTTTTTACTGGATGAGACTAAAAGGTTATGTTTTGTACTTTTTAGAATTTAAGTTATTTATAAACTTAGTTTTAAAGATGTTTGCGGTGGATTCGTGCGTTTTGAGTTAAGTATCGTAAAACTTAAGTTTACGAACAAAATCTACAAAAATCATACGCTTACATTACAACACGATAACTTGATGGTACGAAAAAAATGTCCTTGTATCAATACTAAGAATCGAACAAACAAACGTTTATTAGTTATCTTCGTATGTGTATACGATAGATTAATCAACACGATAAGAAAAAGACATAGTGATTAATCATTGAGCTTCTTCAGTAGGTACCTATTTTTTTAACTTGTTATATTGTTGATATTAAAACATTATATATATTACGCGTCACGAAAGCTTAGCGCTGAACGAAACCTGCGCAGAAGTCAAAAATAAGGTATCGAGGTAACGGCGCGGCGCGCGAGGCGCGAGATCCTCGGGTGCGCGAACGTTGATTGGTTGTCCCAGTCGTGTTGTCTTTCTCGCACCAATACGTCAATTACGAGCGCGATTCTACCGATGCGCAGCTATTCTCGTCCAGCGCTAAACATAAATGACGCACACTATAAATGCATACTTTTCATGAAATAACGCCAACTGTATTTCTTAGTACATAATACAATAACAGCCCTTTTTGATAATTCCTTCTTTAAACTATTCTTTGAAGAACAAGGATGGTTCTTAAGCAGAAAAAGAAAGGTTAGATCTAAGGTATACGGTTGCAAGTACTGTCAACTGAATCAACTAGTTTGATATAATATGAAGATCAAGACAAGGTACTAATCAAGATGACAAACTATAAAATTCTTAGATAAATTATCTATTCTTAACACAAAGGTAATTATCGTATTTGTATTGAAACCACAAACTTGGCCATACATAGGAATTTACGTTTTCGTTAATATGCAAGCTTGGAGCTTGTGCAAACGATGATGTCACGGTATCTAACACCTTCTTCTACTCGACCTTGGCCCCTGAATGTGATGACCGACGTCCGATGTACCACATAGTATGCAATACTAGTCGTAACCCGTGGTTTCACTCATTTTTTACTCCACTTTAGGTACACGATTAAAAAAGTAGCAGCCCTGCCTTCGCACGAATATTAAATAGAAAGTTTTTTTACGTACGTTTTTAAAAATTAAACATTTGACAGCTACGAACCTCAAGAACACAATAATGAATTCCCATAAAAAATTGCGTTCGCGCCTTTTTTCGCAATAAAAAGTAGTCTATATTAATCCCAACGCTCAAGACTATATCTGTTCCAAATTTTAAAAGAATCCGTGCAGTTTTATGTAAAACCTATTAAATTAAAAAAAAACAGTAAAATTTTCCACGTTATGGTTCTCACTTCTTGAAAAAGGAACGTTGAACATATGTACCTACACGTTAGCTACTTCCACACAAGCAAATCTCAAAATAACCGTCTCTAAGTAGTATTATAGATTCTCTAAATTCAAAAGGTTCTAATCGCTTTACCCATACATGCTGCTTAGTATGTACTTGCTCTTGGCATAATTGCTCCAATTAATTAGCATGTACTTAAAAGACGAGTTAGGGCAAAAGGCATTTCAAAAATTTCGTAGATTGGACTGTATGCATTATTAATCATATTATGCAACCGGATTAAAAAGTACTTTTAAATGATGGACGTCTTCTAGATTAATGAAGCTTATATCGGCCTTTTCAATTACATAGGTATATGTTATAAATATAATAAATTAAATATTTAAAGGGCTCTCATATAACAGACGTGATTTTCGTGTATAATATTGTATTTATAATAATGAATACTACAATATAAAAACGTTATAGACAAAACAATTACTTATATAAATACTTTAAAAATTAATAATTAAATTAATATTTAACGGTTCCAAAAAACAACACCGAAATCTTACCCTACTACGAACAAGCTTTATAATTGATTAATGAAAATTGTTCAGTACATTTTTTTCTATCTAAAACTTTTTTAAGACCCTGTACTTACAAATGTAAAAGACGCTAACCAATCATGACCTTTCTTGCACGAACACGTACGTAGGTACTTAGTAGCTATTTAAAGTGACTTCACTTGACACTTCGTAGTGTGAACACAGCTAATGTGGTGCTAATAGAATAACCGCAAGCTATACGCATCATCTTTATAAGCATTGTTGGGTAATTTAAACTTCTGGACCAAAGAAGTCAATATTTGACGTTTACTTTGAAACTGATTAAAAAACTAAACGTGAAGGTTAATTGAATTAGGAAGGATTATAGTATTTAGAAAATTTTAATGTAATATCTACGTTATGTTGTATTTAATACCTACCCTTTGATAAGATATCGTCCTTTCTTAAAAGATAAAGTTCACGACTCTACGTAAATAACATAGCATTTAAATGAGAATAAGTAAGAAGAAATCTAGACACAGATAGTGTAAGTGGGGAGCGTCGATGTAGTGCACCCCTGCCCGGAGCAGTTCTGGGTAGCACTACATTGGTTATGGGCTGGCGTGTCTCTTACCATCAGGAGGGCGTCCAGCTCGTCTCACCACTTCATAGAATATAAAAAAAGATAACTTAATAGCCTTAATAACCTTCCTAGTATGGTTAAAAATGTAAGCTCTAGGTAATCATTTATTCCTAACTCATCTCTTTTGTAAAAACGACCCCTTGGGATTGTGACATTTCATTCGTTTATTTTAAAATGACGCGGCATTTTTTTTAACTAAGAAAACTTTTATTTTGACTAAAAAAAATATCATCACAATACCAAAGTATTGGTGCAGTAATATTTCATTATCACTAAATTAGGTAATACCTGGCCGTTAAAAAAGTGTTAAGTCTCAACAAATACGCAATCGACCATTTGTATGGAAATTAAAGGACAATGACATGAATTGCCTACCGTTAGAAAACTGTTATTTTATGGCCTTTTCGATAATAGACCTATAAATCTTATTGCCAACATCACGAACATCTATCGACTAATATATATAGGAAAAATGTTGAACAAAAACGTTTGTAAATAAATTTTGGTATTTAAATGATGTCATATGTTGTTCGGGTGATTCCGCAGCCGTGACTTTGATAGAGATTGGGTAATCGATATCTTTCTTACATATAAAGTTTTAACTATCAAGAAAATATTCTAAGTCTTTGTTTAAGATTTATTACTTTCCTTAATGGGTTAATAAAATAGGCTATATTACAGTATGAATAGATAATATTTATAAGCTTATCTATTAATATTATAAAGAATTAAAGTTGTGTGTTTGTTAAATTGTAAGGGGTAATCTCGGGATCTACTGAACCGATTTAAAAATTCTTTCACTAATATAAAGCCACATTATTGGTAAGTGTCATAGGCTATATAAAAAAACCGAAGAGGATAATTAATATTATGCAACGAAGTGGACACGGGTCAGCTAGTAGTATATATTAATTAAGATAAGATTATATTTATCGGTTTATGATTTTTTTTTGTACTTATTAGGTGGGAAAATATTTAAGACGAGCAAAATTTCTTATCACGCGGTGAAACAGCTGGCTGTTAATAAATAAATAAAAAAACAAAACAAAATGTCATCTCAATTGACGTATTTCAAGACGGTTTACGCGTTTCGCAACCAAAACGATGGCTTACGTCTCCCAGCGTTAATCTCAACGTGAATTAAACCATTAACCTTTTGCTTGAGAAAATGTGCCAACAGTCGGCTTTCAAAATAAACTCATTTACGTGTGAGTGCCTACTGCACAATGAACTGAATTGAAGGTTTCCGACGTGAGAACGAACTCAATGTATCCTCAACAGACTGCAGACTATAGAACCTTTTGTTGTCTTAAAGTAACTGCCAATTACCTGAAACAATAAAAACCAAAAAATTATTATGTGCTGTCTAATTAAATTTAGAATTCTAAATTTGAATTGTGATAAAAATAATACAGATTAAAAAATAATCGTCTTTACATTAGCTATTCTACAATCTATTACACTGGCAATATTTAGTATCCAACTTTAAAAAGTAGTTCCATATTTAAATTAAATATAAAATATACATAAATTCAGGGTTACACAAAATAAAATAAAATAATCTTCAAGTACCTACCAACCATAAATTGTGTAACACATTACTCAGTTCGACATGAATTACAAATAATATATCAAGATGAATGTAATACCACCCTAGGCTTGCTATAATTTCACTTTCATTTACTCCAAACCACAATTCCTTATGCGAGTTATAATAATATAATTTATGTCTTGACTGAAGTTCGTAATAACATAAATTATTGCATTAATAAGAGCTTTACTTTGTATTTGTCAATGTAGCTTACTTATTGATGCTGTTTTTAATTGATTTTGTTAAAAAACGAAAGTATATTTTTAATTTATTTTTCTTCAATTTATTGTACTATACTTTGTAAACATGAATTTTTATATTATGTATTGTAAATAATAAATATCTAGACGATTGGTGTCGGTGCCGTATGTGACAAGATTTGGATGTAACACGCTCCTGGAAAACGGTTCTTACTATCGTGGGAGCTTGGGTATTTTTTTTTTGTAAATCAACTTATACTGCGAAATAAATTATTATTATTTATAAGGTTTTCGAAGAAAGAAGACCAAAATTAGCTACTAGCTTCAATAATTAACCACACATTTGACCTAGTTCTAAGACTAGAAGCCAAACATATACCATTGGATTAACACTAAAAATCTAATATTACAAAAAGTCTACAATCTTCATTCCCACAGTTTCAGCAATAGAACCTACTGATAATTTGAGCCTGTGAGAAGAATGTGCAATCGTTGTTGTAACGATATTCTAATTGATTACTCACTTCTAGTAGCCTGGTTTCCATTGATTCACATCTTATTTCAAATGTTAGATAACGTCAAACCAGATATTTGCAAAAAGATACTCTTTATTCCAGAAACTAAATTATGTACAATTTATTTTTTCAGATCGGTAATAGCAACGAAAGGATGTTTCATGTGTTATTCCTTTGAGCTATAGAATAAGGAGATACAATGGACCTATTATGTCCAAATAGTTTGAAGGTGATTTTCATCTATACCATGTAGACTCTGATTTAATTTTACCGGGGGTAGGTCTCTTTCGCAGGAGACCGACTGGGTGGGTACCCCCACAGTGCCAGACATTCTACCGCCTGAGCAGTGATATGAAAATGTCACTGTGCTCCGGTCTGAAGGGCACTGTAGCCAGCGTGATTACTGGGCCAATGAGTCTTAACATCTTGTGACTCAAAGTAGGGAGCGTCGGTGTAGTGCTCCTCTGTCCGGAATAGCTCCGGGTAGCGCTGCATTGGTTATGGGCTGGCTTTTCTCTTAACATCAGGAGTACGTCCAGCTCGTCTCCCTACTTCATCGCATAAAAAAAAAATAATAATTATATCTGAATTATAAACGGAATTCAAGGTTGCTGAAAAAGGAATGAATGACCGATAGCATTACAATTTATATAATCTTTACTTTGGTATAATATGGTACCTATCATATTATGGTATCAAACGTTGATACAAAATTGTAAATTATACGTCTATGTATTCGCCTAACCTACAAATACTCATTAACAGACGACTGACGGAACTATACTCAAAATTATTTCCTATTCAAAAGCCGATGCTATTTATATTAACATAAGGTACCTCCGATTATTAAGACTTAGCCTGAATTGCAATATGACGGTAAAAATGAGCCATTTCATAAACGATAATTTCACCTTTCATATTACGAGTTATTGATCAGTTATGTATTAAACGTAACTTCGACATACACATGCCATGTCAGGTAGAAATCGCGTTTCGCCAACATTTCGTATGTATCGGAGAAATGGACTTTCGCATCTTAACAAATTACGCAACCCGATTATACTAAAACGTTCACCATCTTTTCTTGACCTATGAATTTATACTTACACTATGTTAACTGAGGTCTAAATATATTGGATTACGCATGGTATGCAAATAGGATTACGGAAATTTTTGGATCGAAGTCAAAAAGTGGAATAATTTAATTTAACCCTGCGATGAACTTACTGTATCAAATATCTTTTTGCATTAATAAGGCTGATTTTATAACGTGTTGAGTGCGAAAATCTTTTATGTTTTAAAAGTATAATTTTATATTAGGAAAGTATAATAAAGTTAATATTACATAAGAACATTTTTAACAGTAACGGTGACTTATGAGTTGAGAAACGTCTCAAAAATATAATTAACAGTTATCATTGATGACTCTTGTTTTGATGTAATCTCACCAATTTTCTACGTTATGTAAAAGAAAGTTTGGCTAAAGGTCAACCCATACGGTGCACTTCACAAATTTTAATTATATTTTGACGTAATAAGTGCATAAATTATTCTAACATTAATTGAATTTGGATAAATAAATCTAATTTAGGTAAAAATATGTTATTTAGGTTACAATTATTTCATTGTTATGTTCAAAGTTATATGATCTTAAAATAAATAAATTTTGAACTATACATTATGAAGGCCTCAATTTATCATATTATATCTTCATATTACGTACAACTAATCAATGTTTAAAAATAAAGTCTTTAACATAGTGAATTACTTAAAATAGTTGCTATTAACTGCCCCTCATATTAGACAGACCTCACACCGTGAATATTAAAAACGTCTGATCACACTTTCATTTGATTAAAGGAAATAAAAAAAACAAAATGCAATCACTGCTATGCATGAAACGAGAGCTAACGCACACACTGACGTTAATTACACGTGCAATAGTGTGCGTTCGGTTTTCACTCGCGACACCGGCTGGAAGTCGTAGTTTTTTATTGGTAATATCAAATATTGAGAGGGAAATTTGTTTTCACTTGTTTGTTGTAATACGTAGCTTCTTAGTATACCAATTAGGTATTAACATTTTTAAGGTTATGCGAAGCCTTCGTCACCTATTAATATACTAGATTAAGTATAGATTCCATATTGCGGCAATATTTAGATATTATGTTAAAAAGAAATTAAACAAAAAACTTTTTATGCAAACTAAACGCGCATACAAAATTTCAGCTTAATCGGTTGTGATCTGCTTCAAAATCGGGTCCCAAGATTCCCCCCGAATTAAATAAAAGATTTTAAAATAGTCTTTTGCTACATTATTTGCAAATGTCAAAGGTCATTAACCCGAATTTATAACGAAAAAACCATAGAACATAGTTTATTGTAAATATACGTAATCGACCGTTCTATTGTTTTTGCTTAAGTCCTAATCGATTTCCACAAAACTAATAACAAATAGATTAACTCATGACTACATTTGTCTTGTAACTATATATTTCGTATCATTAAAGCTTATAACGACGTACTCTAAGTACACGTATATTAAAGTAATCTCGCTAATGAATTGCTCAAATGCATTAAGGATGTTTGACTTTATAACAAATGTTTATTTACTTCAATCGTTGTTAAATGTTTATTAGAAACGATCCATCTGTACAACATTGAGTCTTATTATCTAAAATCGTCGCCCATTAAAACTAACAAGTAATCTCTCAAAATTAGGCATAGCAAATATTATGCAAACATCGACAGTACAAAACAACATCCGCAAATCTGTGATCAAGCGAAAAGTATATAAAAACTCTAGATAAAAACTATAATTAACCGAAACCGGATGGTCGCGGAGACAAAAAGACGCCAGCGTGTTTTCAAATAAAGCCTCTTTAAATCGAGTCTCGATAAGTAGAAAATAGAAAGCATTTTAAGCTCAATTTGATGTTGCGCCTATTTAAAATATGCACCCTTATAAGTCTAGATAATCAGTACGTCCCTATTAATAAATTCCGTATATAGCTATTTTTGTTCTGAATATTAAAAATTATTAGGACATTTGTACTCACACCTCAAACAAAGGCTTTATTTTCGGGTTGCCTGCAAGAAATCACTTCAAGTAATACGGCCGCCTTTTACACCTAAATTTAATTTATTTGTTTAGTGTGTAAGATTCTTTGAGTAAAATGAATAAATTAATGAATGGACTGTTTAATATTACGACTTTAAATTTATCATTAACTGAACTACTTGTTGTCAAATTATTAGCGTCTCCCTTAAAGTTTGGTTAACAAAAGGTTCTGTAATACAATCATTACGTCATTCTAATCACCGGTCACAAACAATGAGCAAAGAAAGTGCACTATTCATGACCGTGAAAGTAAGTAAAACAATGAAAAAACTCATTCCGTAATCCGTTGCGTAAGGCAGCAATTAGTCCAATGCAACGGACAGTCTGATTAAACGATTTTGTAAACTTTATTGCTCAGTAATTAAAGAAGCCGGTTTGAGTTTCGGTTCGAGAGATTGAATTACTTTTTTGGTTGTACTTTAGAGTATACATTTAATTATACAATACAGGCTACTGTATACGTCTTTAAAGTCCAATGAGAACGTATAATGTATAACTCTCGAGTCTCTAAGACTGTTCAAAAGAAGATATTTTACGAAATATAATTTTTTTACTATATATTAACCTTACGTATAAATATAACCTAATTGTCCTTGAACTGTCGATACGTATATTAGGCAGTTGACAATTTTCCCATTTCATTTGAACGAATAAAATTAGCAAATCCTTTCTCAATTATTTCGAAAATTGTTTCCACAGATAGCCATAAATTTTATTAAAAATCTACACCCACATGTTAATATAGCCTTGTTATTTGACGTTAATGTGTTCAATTGTGTAAACTTTGACCTATTATATAATATTTTAACTAAATCAACGGTGACCCATTGAATTATTGCTATTAGTATGTCAAATCACAGTGTGACTTGTCTATATTTTAATATATAACTATTTAAATACGTACTAAATACTAATGTATAAACTGGTTTATTGAATGCGCGAATCTGTCGAACTAGGGAACAGATTAAAAAAAATATTTTTATGTATGAGGAGAGGTTTATTTATGAGTTAGACTATTGAAATAAAGTATCAGTTTTTTTTGTGAATAGAATTAATTTTAAAAAATAAACAGTTACACAAAATACATAACATATATTCACTTAAAGGAAATAGTATATTGCAGAGGTATATTTTAAAATTATTAAAATGTCACTTAAAACGACGATAGAGTTACATTAAAATATGCAAAATAATTTCATTGATGACCTCCTACGTGCTGTCAAGGTTCAACAAACACAGTATTATAATCACATTATAAAGTGATTAGCTACCGGATAGCAAATGACTTAATTAATAAATATATTTCAATGACCTATGACGATCGATCTAATTCATTTGCATCAAAGGAAAAATAATTAAAAATAATTCCTCGCTTAAAATTTCGAGAGCGGCAATTTCTCAAATTTTAATTTATCTTTATAAAAAACGGCATGTTTTTATTTAATCTAAACTAATATAAGGTTAAAGAGCTCGCTTGTTTCAACGAGCCAATTTATAGAACTACCGGTTAGATTTTCAATATTATTAATGCTAAAGGCTATTTAATATAACACTTAATTATCTGGTTACGTTAAAACGCAAGTAAGTATGTCTTCATATAAAAAAGTCAAAATACGATGACAAGATATTGTTGTATTTAGAAAGTCGATTCAGTTTAAGTTCGCCTTTCGGGATCGATACATGCTGTTAATTTAGTTTCGTCACGACAGTTGGTCGTTTTTGTTCTAAGACCTAACTGGCTCGGACGTGGACAGAATACATAATGATCTTGTGAAATAGACGAGCCTTGGCCGACATTTTTCATTCGTTTTGCTTCAGTACCAATTATTTATAAATTACACCTCATCTCGCTACCAGACGCTAGATATATGTACACAATCGCTACTGTTTCAAACATTTGAAGGGAAAATGCCCTTTTATTACCTTGACATGAGGTGCTCTTATAAAACTGTCAAACTAAGATACAAACCGTACATGCTATAAAATTTAAATTTAAAGCTCCATAAGACGGAAAAATAAATGAGATCGCGGTCCAAAAATAACTTTATTTTACGAAATTTATGTCAACTTTTGTACTACAAATGCACGGTTGTCTCTTTAAGATATGACCTTTTCAACGTGACCTTAAATTTCCGTAGCAAACAATATAACCATTTTGACTTAGAAAACCACTCGCGTGGCTAATTTTAAAACTAATCAATTTGCTTTTGGGTCGAAACGAATTCTCTTGAACACATTGTTACAGTCGTAATAAACATGTTCAATTTTCATAACATTAGCTTGCAAAATACAAAGAAAGTTCGGGGTTAAATATGATTGATATGCGTATATAATGGGTCCTTATTTTGATAATAGGAAAAATAGCGAAAGTATCGACGCGAGCCACGACTTGGTCTCGCAAAGAAATTGTAACTTTGCATAACAATGGACACACAAACGGTTGTCTGTGAGGTAACTGTTAACATATTGTTGAGGCTTTTGTTGCAAATCTCCGAATCGGTATCGAATTTTCAGTGAATGCCGTGACTGAGCGGAGTATCCGGAAAAGTTGCAAAATCAATTTGAATACAATGGATGCAATTTTTATCGGCATTAGTTTTTCTATTTAAAGTTTTCAGGGCTGTTTGCATTAGCTATCAGTGTAGTATGTGCTACGTACGATAATACAAGAAAATAATCAAGATTTTTCGGTTTATAATCCATATCCGGTATAAATATAATCGAATAATTACATTGCTTTATTAAGTCTTGGTAACAGTTTTTTTTAATTAGATCGATAAATTACCAACTTTCATATTTTTTTAACAATCAAAACATTCAGATCATTATTCAGTGTATATTTGTAAATTTGTGTAAAGATACGATTACTAAATGTATATATAGTTCAGTATATTATAATCGCATTAATAAGTTAACCGCTCAAAATTTGGACACGATTTTCTCAACGTGATGTCTTAATAATTTTATGGACTAGCATTATTAACAATACAAATAAATGATTGATCAATGACAGTTCGCTGCGACCTTGCCACGAGGCTTAGCAAATGAAAGTGATCCGGCTATATAAAGCGTGGGTTTCGAATTCTATACAAAAGCAACATTATATTAAAAATATATTCTTGTATGCTGTTAAGTATTATGTTATTAACCTCTTCAATGTTTTAATACGTATAGTAGACATCTCTTCAATCTATATTTTTTCGAAATTCAGGCGTCGTCTTTAGAGTAGGTATTAATTATTTCGACGTCATGAAATTTCTATTTTATATATACATGTTACAATGTAATACAAATCGCGATAATACTTTTTAATACCTTTTACCGAGATACGTGCTTTCATTTTCATAATACGTAATGCTATATTGATACGCAGTAAAATGTATGATCGATAACTTTTAGATTACATTCATAATTTGAAGATCATTTCACTTAGAGTGAGTTGTAGATTTGACCAAGTACATTAAATATAATTTATGAAAATATTAATATTATGCTTAGTATCAACTCTTCCGACAATTGTTTAAATAATAACTAACTATTATAACTTTGTAAATAAGTGAATTTAATTAAACATTTTAGCCTTATATTATTATACTAATCATAAAAAACTACATGGTAAGGCTAAAATTAATTTGGTCGTAAGGCTCGCTTTTTCTTAAGCTTGCAGGTTGACTTTAAAGTTTATTAACGCAAAAGTTAATTTCGTAGTGACCTAAAGACATTTACAAGATGTGTAATGAATCACACCGCGTATGTATTTCGATATTAACTGGTATTCAAATTTAAATATGGCGTTAGGATTTATTGCACATAAATTGATATGGGTTATATTTTTAAAATATTTTAATGTATAAAGATTTAACGGTTACAACCAAACGCTAATAATAACTTGAACTTGAAGTTCGTAATAAAATTTTAATTTCCATTTTTCTATCTAAATGTAAATAGTCTCTCTTTAATTTTACGCTTACGAAAATAAAGTACACATTAAAAATATACGGTTTAAGCCTAACAAAATATATCCTAGTATGTTAAACTATAACTATAGCAATAAAGGTATCTATGCAACATTAATATTATTTTTAACTAGTAAAATTTTGTAAGCAAACCCGACCAAGGTCTTAACAAGATTTCAATTTCCAACGCACAGTTAACGGGCTGTTACTACAATTTTCGGCCGCAAGAGTAATTAGCTTGCGTGTTTCCAAATACTTCGCCTAATGAATTGCGTGAGAAAACAAAAGTTTTTACCATAATTTTCTCATACTTGCATTGTACGAACACTATAGAATGAAAGTGACAAGTTATGGGACCAAATTAAACTGCGTTGTTTCAAACGCGTTTTAAAGTCACATGTTAGAATATTAAATTTCATTTTTAAGTGCCATTGTGTTTTGTGGTCAAAGTAAGGCAATTGTTTTCGAGCTGTACCAAAATTATATAATGGTTATGATTTTTTTTAATTAACGAATACCTCGTAAATTTTTATGTTAATATTTTTAAAGATTGAAATTTTAGATAAAAATGTTATGCAAATCGGAAATGCTTATGAACTAGTACATGCACAGATTGTTAGCTATCTTTTCAATAATTATTATAATTGAAATGAAGCCCTTTCGAAAGAAAATAATTAAATTAATGTAATATTGCCTATACCACAATATAACTCACGATTGTAGTCATATATTTAAATAACACAGTTTTATACTACTTCAGCAATTGTAATCATATTTTAACTGTTTCATGATAAATACGTTATTAATTTTGGATTATTAATTATAAAAAGACCGACTGTTGTTCCTAAGATTAGCACCTTCATAGAACAAAGTCTTCATCTTCATAATATGACTATAGATATCGGCAGTATTTCTCCGATCGTATAAAATCACTAAAGTTCAAGTTAAACACGACGGTGGTTTACAAATAAACGTTCTGTTGCGTACATTTGCATAAATACGAGAATATTTTCGCACAGATGTTTTGTAACGCAGCGATGATGATTTGATGAAATAAAATTAACAACATACTAACGCTAGACGAATTTCGAAATACGAAAGAAAGTACGATAGAGTTTTAAATAGTCTATGTTAATTTTAAGTCGCATTTATAATTCGTGTTTATTCTGAGACGTGATATTTTAAAAAGAGTTGGATTTATTCATTTAGTACATTAGATATTCATATTTAAATAGGTAATAAGTAAATATTTCTTTACAAATTTTTGTCGGTTTAAATTATAGGTATTCTCAACTATACCAAATTATCCTTGTTCCTTAATAAATATTTTTACAGCGATAAATAGTAACAGGAATTCCTTTCAGCAACACCGATTAATCAAGTTTTTTTTCCACGCGTGACACTACTTAAACTTTCCCCGATAATTTGGCTGAGGAAATGAGAGTCACTGCTTAGTCATTATTTTTGTTTATTTTAGAGTTTTTGGTTAATTTAAATTATACATTAATTTGTTGTTAAAAGTTAATTGTAATATAAAAATACGACGACCGATAAACAGTTTTATTTTGTAAGATTTTAAAAATGTTTAAATTTAGAATGAGCTAAACTAGGCACGATATAAATTTTGTCAAACGTCAAAAAAGCTTATCCGAATATGTCATAAAAACTTGAAAAAAAAAAGAAAAGACAAATTCTATTTTTGAACGTCATTCGATTCAAACGTCAAGTCACTCACCTGTAAATATAACGATCGCGAACAGCGCGCACGCGCCGAAGTACCTCAAAGAGCTCATATCACTCACAGTCACTGCACTAGCACTACCGCATCACGCGTCGAACCGCGCGGGAAGTCAGCGCACTACAGTCTGCCGTGCAGCACCGCCGCTCGCGACCCACGGCTCGGGCGGCCTGGTGGGGCGAGCTAAATGTCACTTTCAGGATATTGGGTGCTTTTCGTAATGACTCTATGTGGCTTTTTGACTGTGTACGCTTGTAGAAGCAGGGCGGACTGAGGATTCGAGGTTCAGGGAGAGAAAGAAATAGAGGATTTCTCTGTTAAGAGGATTTTGATTTAAGTGCTTCTAAGGTGCAGCAGTGAACTTCAGTGAAACGTGTCAGTTTGATACATTTCGCGATTTTCTATTACGCTAAATTTCTTTCGCAAATCGCCACTTATATTTAGAACAAGAAACGTACGCCTTGTAATAACATAAATATAGATAAATTTCCTCCCATTCGTTCAAGTATTTAATGGTTAGATCTTGGTAAAAATCTAATGGAATGGAGCACGAAACGCGAACCGTCGCTACGTTTAAGTAAAGAAACGCGTTTATGTCTTTTGCGTGAGATAACACTCGGACGGTACAAAACGACAACACTAACATTAGAACAGATATTTATTTTACTAAAACTGATAAAATCTTTTTAATTGTGTTCTAAATTTAAATCACAATGATTCTTTAATGGTGTCTGTAATATTATTTTTGTATGTAAAAAAAATGTTACTAGTACTACATATTTAATTGAATTGTTTGATTTCTATGCTGCAAATAAGCCTGGGTTACATGTATCAGTGTTCTCTGTCTGTTGTTATAAGGCAGTACTTTTGTACAAAAACCGTAAAACAATGTAACTGAAAAATACTAGTACCCATCTATCAGACTGCAGACAGGCAAACAAAATATTCCAAGTTTGTTTTTTTATTAAAATACCATAAATTATACTTCTTGCCTTATTTTGACCTTAACGTATTTATGTACTGTAGTTAGAAAAGAGAAGTCTTATCGATATTATATCTGAAATCGTGAGTTGCATATCGCGTTAAATGGAGTCAGGTATAAACATCTTAAACGTTATTGAAATATTTACCCAATTTGTTTTATTGTATAAGATATATAAACCAACTTTCTGTATATTGTTTTTTCCTTTTTCAATCAAACCTTTAGCAAGAAGTTATAAATAAAAGTATACTTAATACTAGCTTATATCTTAAAATAAAAAATACGAATATTCATGACATTCATGATGTTTTCTATTTTTTTTTTAAATTTCTTACTTAAAATATTGTAAATTAAAATTTATTTATTTTTCTCGACTTCCATCTTACGTGACACACTTTGAGATAGATCACTGAGATGTGACGTGACTATCACGTCAAGAACTTCGCTTACTACTTATTAAAAGCACACTCGTTTGATATCAATTGCTTTACATTGCCATATTAGTCAATACAACATTTGATGAAATATTAAAATAATTAAATGACATTTTTTTTGACTAATAATTTATGAATTACTGTTTTATTTACAAGTAGACCAGCCCGGCTACGCACGCATTTATTATTATATGCATTATACGTATACATCCCTTTTTTTTACTTTTGAAGCACTCTTATCTATATCAACAACCACATCAATATCGGTTGCGTAGTTTTAAAGATTTAAGCATACATAGGACCAAATAGAATAAAGCGACTTTGTTTTATATTACGTAATAATAATGATATGATTCTGAAAAATTGACAAATTGTCTATTACAAAAGAGCTTCGATTACCGACCCATTACTGTAATATGTTTTCGCAGAAAAATACATACCTTTATAATCAAATTGTTACTAATATGCTCTTTAACATTTATTTGAAAGGAATTATTTCTTTGAAGTGACCAGAATTATACATTTAGTGTTGCTAATTACACATTAGTTACTTTGATAGATAGTATTTTAAAAATTTGAGTGTCATATAGAAAATTTAAAGGCTATTTTTAAACCTATTCCTTTCATAAACAAGATTATATATGTCACCGGAAAATAACAAGAACAGCAAATTTATAAATTTCCTAGGAAATTTAAGTGCTAAGATGTGTAGGTAGTTAGAAGTGTCATTGTGTTGCTCCGTAAAAATAATAGTTTTAATTATTTATAGTGATATATAGATAGCTGATAAATTTGCGAAAATGTGGCCGTAAAATAATACAATTTATCTCTCATTTAGAATCCTACGAAGGTTTATAAATTTCCTAGGAAATTTATAAATTTGCTGTTTTTGTTATTTTCCGGTGACATACATATTAATATTTATTATTTTACTAGCTGTGTCCCGCGGTTTTACCCGCGTAATTCCCGTTCCCTGGGCAATACCGGGATGTAAGCTATCCTATCTTTTAAGTTGGATCAAATTACACATGGTGTTCAAATTTTATTATAATCGGTTAAGTGGTTTAGGAGTCCATTGAGGACAAGCATTGTGACACGAGATTTATATATATTAAGATTACTATAGATATTAATTCTATTTGAATTTATTTCCCCATACTCCTCTAACCTCCTCTAGTGAGAAGAGTTACTTAGACTTAGAGAAAGCAGGTGACTGTCTAATTAGTTTAAGGTGGATAATTACCTACTTTAAAATAAAAAAAAACTAGGTCATTCCTACGCATGCAAATTATACCTAACCAAATATAAAGAACTTCATTAACTAGCCAAATCATCTCATCGAAACTATGTAACAGCCCATTATCTTGTCGGCTATCTATACTAATATTATAAATCGGAAAGTGTGTCTATCCGTCTGTCTATCTGTATGTTTTTCTTTTTTAACGGTAAAACAGTCGGACTGATTTAGTTGAAATTAGATATGTATATAGATAATACTCTAGATTAAAAAATTAGTCAAAGTCAAAAGTATCTTTATTCATTTAAGCTACATAAAGTAACACTTTTGAATCGTCATGGTATTACAAAACATTTACCACCGGTTCGGAAGGCAGTTTCTACAGAGAAGAACCGGCAAGAAACTCTGATAGTCGATCTTTTTAAAAGAAGAACATACAATTGTAAATATAAACGAAAACTCGACTATTATAATATTTATACATGAAAAAGGTCACCGTCAGTAGGATACTTTTTAGTTTTTATCCCGGTGTTGCCCCGGGAGCGTGAAACGGCACGGAAATTACGCAGGTAAAACCGCGGGTAGCGGCTAGTGTTATATATTCGATACAAAAGTGCATCAATGCACATTACATAACGCCAAAAGTGAGGCGCGGTACACTTTCGTTTTCGCGATACATACTGACATACATATATTTGATAGCTGCCAATCTGATACGCCTGCTCGTTATATAACTTGCGTGTTGCTATTGTAATTAGTTTAGAAAACACAATCATATATTTATTATATTCAATTGTTTTCTCGATATTAGCGAGTAATTTATGAATATATAAATTTAATAGACTAAGTATTGGTTTTAATTATATATCGTTGTTAAAAGTAACGGATCTGGTTTAAAGTGTAACATAGTGAGGAAGGAGTTAGTTGGTCCCCATAGGGGGACCCTTTTTATGTATAAATATTGTAATAGTTGAGTTGTTATATATAATAATAATTACAATTCTTTCTTTTTATTTTAAAAGAGCAACAATCAAAGTTTCTTGCCGGTTCTTCTCTGTAGAAACTGCCTTCCGTAACGATAGTATATTGTTTTGTAATACCATGAAGATTCATAAGAATTATAATACGTAGCCTAGTTGAATAAAGATATCTTTGACTTTGACTATACTTATTATGTATGTGTGAGTTAGTATGTATGTATGTACCCCATTTATGTATTCACGACCAAAAAGGTCTTAATATAATTTGGCAGTGAGACAACATACAAAAAGGTGTCTATATAATTTGGAAATGAGATAATACCATATGCCAAAAAGGTATTATTTAAAATACAGGTAATAGTAAGTATAAAAGGGTGTTTTCTAAACAAAAAGTGAATATGACCTGAATGTATGTTTCGCAACGATACGGCCCGCAGGTCAGCAGGCAAAACGTCGACGCGAGGTACACGACTTGAAAATGAGGGTTTCGATATTTCTATAAGATATTTTGGCCCTCTATACGCGGATAAAAATCTATAATTAACTTGAGATACCATATTCGAACACATACATATTTATTAATTCATTCGCATTTATATTGTATTTATAAATGTAAGCAATTCATGGTTATTCAAAGTATTGTAATGAATGAACGTTGGCCACTCAAATTTAGAAAATATACCATATGGATTGGGCCGTGCCAGCAGCTGCTAAATCTATATAAAGATCAGAGAGCCACTTAAACTTCCTTACCCCAACACTCCCCGGACATAAAGTTCACAGTTCTCTTAAAAAGTTAATCTGACAACGTCACCGGCTGTTTTCAAAGTATTTAAAAAAGGTCTAAACCCAAGGAAGACGCCCGCTACTCGTTAGCGGATATCGTCATTACACTTTTTATTATTAAAAAAATTGGAACCAACACGTTATATGAAATTCACACTACATACAGTTAACCTTAAAATATTTCTGATGTATTATGTAATGATTACAGAGTTACATTATATTTTTATAACTCGCACATTATACGTTTGATAATACGGAGTTCACATTGTGTAAGGACAATTAAAAATAAATCGTTTATTTCATAACAATAATAAAACTGTTATGTTGCACTTTATTTACGATAATTGCATTCTTAAAATGTATTGTTAGAATGCTTTTATGTAATATAGAATTATACCAGCGTGTATATTTTATCAGCGTGGGTACTACAGCTATGAAATTTTGAACTTTAAAATAATTATTTTTTATTTTACTTGAAAGTTAATATATTCCATTTTAATAGTAATTAAGTCTAATGAATTCTTTCTAACTTTATTAAACTTTCAACTCTCAGTATTGTAATATTAAAAAAAAAACAGCGTGTGAGAAAAAATATTTTTCGCTTGCATTAATATTTTTTATTTTATAATGAACAAGTAAATCAAATTGTCATATATGCGACTTCAAAAAAAACATTCATCAGAAAACATTCCTCTAATACCGCCCTTTATTGCATACATTTGATTACAAAGATTATTTTATATTTAGATCACACTAATCGACATGTTGGCAACACTACCAGGGGCTATTGTTGCTGTAATTAATTCGTTATCTGTGGCCGCATCTAACACCTAGTTCAAAAGTCTTGCACTTGCAACATTCTATAGTCTATAGGTTCAAAGTTAATTGCCATTACGGGTGAAGAAAAGATTCTGTTTAGAGTATTAATCACATGTTTTCGTAATAAAGAGTTTGGGCAACTCCGAACTGAACGTCAATTGTAGATATAAATGAAGAGTATGTATGATAGAACCGTTCCAAAGGTAATATTTTTAAAGTGATATTTTTTTATTATGATATACTATATCCGTTACTTCGTTGGTGTGCGTAATACTAATTTAAAAATTTTTTTTTTTTATGCTATGATGTAGGGAGACGAGCTGGACGTACTCCTGATGTTAAGAGAAACGCCAGCCCATTACCAGTGCAGTGCTATCCGGAACTTTGCTAAAGCAACTCCGGACAGAGGTGCACTACACCGACGCTCCCCACTTTGAGTCACAAGATGTTAAGACTCATTGGCCCAGTAATTACGCTGGCTACAGTGCCCTTCAGACCGGAGCACAGTGACATTTACATATCACTGCTCAGGCGGTAGAATGTCTGGCACTGTGGGGGTACCCACCCAGTCGGTCTCCTGCGAAAGAGACCTACCCCCGGTAAGAGACCTACCCCCGGTACTGCGTATATTTAAGTACTACTCTATTATATAATCATCTATTTTTTTTAAATCACCGCATTTAAAACTTCAACAATTTACAAATGATAATGATGATGATACAAATAGTCTTACTGACTATTTCGCGTTTATTATTATTAATTTATAATGCTCGAAAAAATCCATAAGATAATTCCAAACGTACTTTTATATATTATGCTTAAGACAACAGTCTATCCTTAATCCTAACAAATTCTTTTATTCTTAAACTTTTTAAAACGCCCTAAAAAGGAGTCCGTTATTACAAATGGACGAATACAGCGTAATAATGCGATCACGCGCGCGCAGATAACCTTAAAATTTGCTCGAATGACTTTTGGTTACTTCGTGAAACCATCTTGTAATATATAGCACACGTCAAATTATGGGGATTACATCATAAAAATGCGTTTTTTATGATTTTAGAAGAGTTTTTTTTTTGTTTTTTCTTCAGTCATGGGCAACTTTTAGGTTTACAGGTAACGGTTGATTTTATTTTCACGTTCGACTACTTCTACGTCATGAATCATCAAGAAATCTATAGTCGTGACGTCATCACATTTATTAGTAATACAAAATCTTATGTAAAGATGGTTTATCCAAATAGCACATTGCAACATTTCGCGAGGACATTATTAATTTTACAACAGTCTTTATTTATATTTACAAAGAATTCGGATGACTCCGCCGAAATAAGTTATAACCAAGATAATACCTATAAATCCGTCTGATAAGCATTATGAATAAATCCATATACCTAATCTATTTTTACATATTTTTATGTTATCGGACTTTTCGAAATATTGTTATAGCCTTGTAAATGTCCCAAAATAGAGGCGATCGCTAATTGACTTGTCATTACCCTTTATAATATATAAAGGATAAAGAATACTCAGTAAGACCTCGGTGGTGTAAAAACTTCTTTAACAATAAATACAAGAAAATGAAAATTATTCTAAACTATCGTACAAGCTAATGTAATTCTGGTTTCTAAATCAAAAGGCTCTTTCTTATTGAATGTCTTTTATTATTTCCTTCCCTGTTCGATTCAAGAAAAACTAAGTCATACAAAGTATAAGTAATTTCTCAAGTTATATCTATCGGCTGAGCCTATTTATTACAACTCAAAGTAAACTAAGTATGTACATATTTAAAATAAATTTTTAAAAAGAAATTATTAGTCACACTATTACTTAAAAACATGTTTATGACTTGTTATTATATCCATGCTTCGTATTAAAACATTAAATTTTATTCATGAAAATATCACACGTTATTCATTGTTGACATTACAAATCGCTACAGATACCGTAATAATGCAATCACAAGAAGGGCTATTGCAATTTGTTATTCTTCAACTTCATATTACTCGTCTCTTATTTCTTTATCTTATATATCAACGTCCACAACTCAGATATATTTAAAAGCAACGCCAGTACATTTAAAATAAGTGCAAGCTTTACTCAGAATTAATGTTTAAATGTCACTAAGAAATACGACCGACTGAGTACAAACGAACTTTATATCATATCAATTAAATAAATGTTGCGGATTATAAAAATAATGTTGCAAGGATAAATATGTTTCGTATTTTATAAAAAATCACATACAATCTCTTTTTATTCGAAATAAGATAAAAAAAATTCAAACATGCTCTTCGAAGTCAAAATAAGACTGTCTATAAAGAGAACTTATTTAACCTTTATAACTGGAAAAAAGTACTCCAACATAGCAATGACTAACAAAATAAGTAATACCTAATATAAGTACTACATAATTATATTTGTTAAAGTCGAAAGTCAAATAAAATATAAAACTAAGTAAGATATATGTGATATTATCCCTCTAACCACCCATGTGGAATATATTTGCGATGGCTTATTATATTTTTAGATCTCTTTTTACTCTGCTTTTGAAAAGCATCAAAATTACCCAGTATCCATTTCAGGCGCTCTAATTTTTTGTAATATTAGCGTATTTGCAATGTTTTATGTTCTTTGTTATATTCGTGTTGTATATAAATAGGATTATTACATAAACTAGAACAAAAAGCTATGCAAATTGTTCAAAAGTGTACGTGACCAAGCCCTTATCACAATCGCTAAAATAATTACCGCGAAACACCGTGGGAGCGCTGCTGATTAGGGTTGCTAATCCTTATACCTTTAAACAATATAATAAATAACAATAATAAAGGTACATTAATTAATATTAATTATTAATGTACTTTTTAATTAAAATTATTACTAGCTCCTCTTATTTTACCCGCAAAATCCGGATGGCGTGGCTTTTTAGTGATAAAATAGTTTCCAAAATCGATTCAGGAAATAAGATAATATTTTTGTAAATATTTCTTGCCTGCGATTCATGTTTTCGCGAAATTTCTGGTTTCGATTTCAGGTTCTCAAACTAATTTAAAGTAATTAAAATATTACAATACATTTTAAACTTTTTATTTCATTAATTGCGTTTCATTCACGTCTATTTTGTAGGGGCATTTACCTCTACAAAATTCCCTTTTCCCTGTAAATTGAAACAGAACTAAAACACAGAAGCGGTGACAACCCTGCACCTGAAGGTCACACGGAACGGAGGTCCTGCGCTGAAAGTATGATAATAACGAGATTTCACGACCTTGATATAACACACGTAATATGTGCCAATTGTATTCGAAATTCTGCAAGCGATTGTTACACTTAAATTAAATGGTCCATACGTTGTTTTATGGTCGTTTTTATGACTTGGGTGACCACAGGCGGGTCATCTGATAGTACTCTGATAGTGTCACTCAACAAAACTTGTATTTGTATAAGATGCTTTAGAGAGTTGGAAAATAAAAAGAAACTATTTTATCTGCAACGATCCCTAGCACTTTTAAATATGACTTAGTTATTATTTCTGTTAGTCTGTTAATCTTTGCCAACTACACTTACAATTATTATTATTATTAATAATAATTAATATTGATGAAATCAATTAAAGTACTTAATAGGTAAATTTGTATAACCCCCACAGATATAAATGTATATAAGATATGCTACCTTTACTGTTTACCTTCAGGATAAATAACGGATGAAAGTTTGATGGATTTTTACCCGACTGCCAAAGAGGGTAATGTTTTTCGAGTGTATGTATGTATGTATGTCTGTTCCTTTGTGACCTCCTGTAGCCTAAACGGCTTGATGGATTTTGATGTATGAGGTATCGTTAGATTTGTCTTGATTACGGGAGTGTCATAGGATACATTTTATCCTAAAAGTCCCACGGGATAAAGACATAATTACTCTTTTTTTAGTGTGCAGTCGGGTATTTTGTTTTTTTAATAATAATTACTTGTTGTATGGTTGTTTAGTATGGAAATATGTTAGTATTGTTGAAACGCAATCAGGTTAATCGCGACGGAACCGCGGGATACAGCTTGTTCGTAAATAATATACTAAATGTTATCTTTGCTCCCTGCTAAACAGCTAATTCTTAGTATTTATTGATTTATATGGGAATAAGATTGTAAAGTAAAGCACGTATGAGGCGCTCGAGGTGTTATTTTTCATGAAAATTGTATTGTAGTTTTCGCTTCTTAAGTTACAGCATTTGTGTCTTGAAAATAGTAGTTATTATTCCGTTATAGAAAACGCACTAGCGTTATCATTTAACGTGATGATTCTACTATCAATTCTTATATGATAGCTACTTCCTATTGTATGTAAATGTAATGAAATATATGTGCTTATGCTTTCCAGCCTTTAGTCTCAACTAACAATTACATTCTTTATCATTTCACTCTTAACAGGGTGGTCGACAATATTATACAGTCTGATTTTTGGTTCCAACATTCACAATACGTTACTAAAATAAATTTATTAATGTATTATACACAAAAAGAAAAAGAGATACAAAAAAAGTGAATCATTTATATGTAAAATTGTTTTCAGACAAATATATCACGGATTTCTTGTTTTAACTCTTCCTCTCAAAACATGGACCGATCTGCGAGCAAGCACGCGGAAATCGCTTACAAAAATTTACGACGTAACACGAATCGCACGCTCGTGACGCCAGATTACATCGGGCGGGAATGCCTTAAATCCTTAGTTTAAGCAACTATCAGTTTTATCGCCCATTAAAAGAGTCGAATATCGCGTATCAGTTGTTAGTCGCAATTGGACCAGGTTTATTGGATCCTGGAAAGCTTTAATGTGTTATATTTACTTTACTGATATAAAGAAAGGTTTGTTACTGCAGTTAGGAGTATATCGCATCCTCTGAATCATCTAGCTTTTTACCTGGTTTATTGTACTTAAATCCTGGCTACAAATCCTGAAAATAATGACATAATTTATGCGTACCTTCTATATAGAATGAAATAAATCACGCATAAAAATTACTAGTTAATAAATGCAATTATAAAATGTCATCAAAGTTTTCAATCATTTTAATCTATTTATTTGTTCCAAAAATGAAATAAACCAGCATAACCGCTATAGCTAATATAATTATTTCAAAATCTAGATTGATTTTAATATTTGGAGTGCAATAATTGCAATCATTATCTGATTGGCGCACGCTCAAACTAGGCTAAATTTCTTTACTTTAATCCCATGAAACAACCTGTTGCTTCAGCTCCAAAGATCGTTCTCAGATTAATTGATATAAACAATTACGTTACTCTAATATTACCTAGAACTGTGAAACAATACCGTGGTAACCCACAGTTTCCTTATAAGAATATTTAGTGTAAATGGTCCGAGAACAGTCTGTAATTATGCGTACGTTTCTAATATTCAAGGCTCCCTTACAAGGCTTGCGGTTTCTGAATGTACTCACTAGCTTTGTTAAGAGATAATTTGCACTAAAATTGGCAAGCAACGTAATTGGTATATTTAGCTAGATGGTTTTCTAAAAGCGTTGTCACATTCTGAATGCCCATTTCGACATGAGACTATTTTTAACGTTAAGTGCTTGTAGGTGACAAATATGGTACCTGGCCATTGACGAAACATTTACAAAAAATAAAGGTATTTCAGCATTCTTCAATCACATATTATTTCGAAGTAAGTTAGAAGAAAATAGAGGAAATTCCACAATTATAGTATTAAAATATGTCAAATATTTTATAACAGCAGGCAAATAAGACTACGTTATTGGAACATAGTTATGTTACACATTATTTGTTAATGCTATTTCTTTGTGTTGTATCTATTTTGAAAATCTTGAACGCAATAAGTAAAGATGCTCTTGCTATGTATGCAGAAATATGCGAACAACATCTAATTAAGTACACGTCAATGTTACGAGACGTATAAGCCGTTAAACTTAAAAAGTAAGAATTCCAGAGCCATAAATTTCATATACTTATGATCTTAATACACATGAGAAGTAATAATACAGGATATGTTGAAGGTATTTTATGCGGACGTCGATATGAGACGGAAAAATTGGTTTATGATTTTCCTTTTATAGGAATTTAAGCTTTGTATGTGACTTTTTAGATACGAATATTGCTTGTAATATTTTAGTTGCTTTAGTTGTCTGAAACCAGGTGATAGTTGAAAGGGTTTTGTGTCGGAAAGGTCGTCGCAAGGCCGTCGCATGTCCGACAGAGACTAACGTATTTTAGTACTTTTCTTAATTGATCATGATTTTAATATCGTTAACGCTTTGTGAATTAAGCCTTGGTCTATAATTTTATAAATTTATTATTAACAATATTATTGGAGTGTATCTGATCTTTGTCACGCAAATCATAAATCCTTGCAATCTATGAAACTTAGCTTCACGATTCTAGTGAATTAAATATTTCTTCTACAATAACCAAATTTAATTTTAACTGGTTCTCTATTATTTTTTAACATTATATTTCTATACCTTTACACTCATGGTACAGTAACAGTGTGACCAGTAACTATGTACATACATAAATCAATATTTAAATCTAGTATATTTAAATATCGATTTATGATGCCATAAAACCTTTTATGATAAAGCTCAATAAATTTTAATTCTTTGCAACAAATACCTTAAAACTATTGTATCTATTGCACAAGTCATAAACTGGAATGTCTGCGGTCTTGCACATGCTATAAATTTTCAAATAATAACGAGATTGTGAAACCAGCGCGAATTTCTTGATACACGCCGGCGTATGGGCAATTGTAAGGTGTACCTCGTTATAGGCACAAGTATGTTCGGAATATTACCAGCAGAAAAAAACATCTATGCTGTTGGAATTAGTTTCGAGTTTGTTTCGCGGTTACGGCTAGATGTATGGGATAGGTGCATTTGAAATTGAAATTCTTGGGAAATTAGATGAAGTTATATTGGCACGTTGGATTGTGGGAGCTGGGTAATATGCACCTAATTATTTAGAATAGCTTCGCTTTAGGTACATGCTTATAAATGAAATACTAACATCAATTTTAAAAGTGGAAAGATCCAAGAAACCCATGTGATCATATGTCAGAATTTATATTGGACTTCTACCAATCAAAATCAATCATTGTCCTGCATCGGGTTACAGGGCCTACTTAAATATAAATATCCTAGGTATAACGTATAATAATTAAACAGTAACCAAAGCCTCAGTAACGAGATGGAAGTAAATCATCGTTAAAACTACCCTCCTCAAAGCTCACGACCCAAATACCACCTACCCATGTACCACGTCAGTACAACCACGACCACTCTGACAAGAGTGCCCGACTAAGAAGAAGAACCAAAGCCTAATTTTTTAAATGTGTGGACTATACTTTTTATTCTTACAATTTCCTTTGAACCGAGCTCATTTAAAATTCCTCTAATTACATTCGTAATTGCAATGGTCGTTACGACACGAGACTCGTCAAAATATTCACATTTGCATTACAATGCGTTTATTACAAAAAATCAAGTTGCGCTTTAGGCAATAATTGCTAAAAATTGTTCTATAAACCATTAATGCAATGGAAATGGTGAAAGTTGATTTTGTAATCACAGCGACTGGACCAGCCTTCAATTATTTTTGTACGGAGGTAAAGCCGTAATTCGAACCTATGTTTTTTTTTAATATGTATATTTCACTACGGCTTTAATATAGACTTAACATATAGTAATTTTGATTATATGAACAGTAAAATTAAAATTGGAATTGCGTCAAAAAATTGTCGTTTGCTATTTGAACCTGCTTGAAGTTAAGTATAAAAGTTTTAAAAATAATAGATAAAAGTTATTAGTAACACAAAATGTGTATGTGTGTGTGTATGTTGCGTGTAGTTGAATAAATTTAGACATTTATGTACATGTACTCAGGTATATAACAATGAAATAACCAATATGAGACGATGCTCCGTTTCTAATCTCAATCATATGCAATCCACGCAACTTACAAGGCATCCAATCAACTAGGTAGCGCATACATTTTCACAACACTATGTTCTTTTATTGATCAAACAAGCATTGAAACCGCAACCAATCTGATCAGAACTCAATCAATATATCGGTAATGAACTGACAGAACGACATTATTTCAACACAATACATAACATGATGTAAGGCGGCCTTGTGGGTTGCTTAAAACTATCAAAACGTGAATTGACACGCAAAATCGAGTTAATATGAGTAAAATGATACCAAAATTAATACGAGAAAAATGATACTAGAACAATTAAACAAGGTTATTATTTTCGTATGCAGCTCGCATTGTTTTAAGGTCATTGAGAAAATGTAGAACAAACACGCTATCTACGACTTCCTAAGTTGTTATTTTTTATTTAAATTTAAATCCATTTGAATGTTTTATATTGCTTCATATGAATACTAATATTAATAATTTTGTATGCGCTAAATAAATGCAAAATTGCACAAAATTCATTCAGCATTTTAACATTAAAGAATAACAAAGAAGCTTATGACCTTATAGTTTAAAAAATTATATTATTATTTAAATTAAAACCTTATAAAAGTGGAAAATTTTGCCTCATTAACATGTTACCTTTATAATTTTACAAAAAAAAAAAACAAGTACATAACATCAAGTTACATTAAAAGCAAAGATCAGTAGAAGTGGTCCTATTAACACCAATTTATCAAATAATAAATAATTAAACGACGCAATCAATAATCAAGTGTTGGGTGTACATTTGTCTAGTAATAAACGTTTATGGTCGTTTCAGCAAGTACCACATCGACATAATATTACCATGCTATTATAAGCTTTATCTCCCTTCAAATAAAACCCAAAATTAGATACATCGTTTGTACTGAACTTGAGCAAACTATCCAATATTATAACGATTAACTGATATAATTAAAATACTTGTATCCGCTTAGGTAACGCTATTATGGCTTGACATTTTATATATAATAATTTATAGAAAAAAACAAATATATCTATAAATGCCATGTATGAGGCACCTAATGTACTAGTTTTGGCTATTAGGAAATTTATCATTAACTTTATATGTCTCGATCAATATCAATTCATTCTAATGATCTTGTTTTTTAAGTGTATATACATATTATTTACCTGATGTTAATAAGTCGCTTTCAATTTCTGCTTCAATAATTTTAATGAAGCTACATACATATTTCTAAATTTAGGTTGCCCGGTACATTTTTATTTGTACCTTTATACATGTACTAATATTATTTTTTTAAATATCCTGAGATAAAAAGTGTGATACATAAATAAATACATACACTTAATTCTACGTTCCTCGAGAATATCACATAATATGACGATCACTTCCGCTAACACATCAATAAAATGAATTAAAAAACTCATAAAGCAATCTAGGCTACCACCATGTTGCTAGTTCTTAAAGAGGGGAAAAGGGACGGAGAAACACAGGATGAAAGATGAAAACGATGGGCCTCTGAAAGAGAAGGGTCTTTCCATAGGAAACGCTAAGATTACTAGAGATAAGAAGAACCACGTCAGTGTAAGCAGTACCCTAGCTGGTTTAAAGCAATAGGAGCATATTACACTACATTTCGTCATACTATACAATGAGAAGCATAAATCAGATAATACGTAATACGCTTATAGTTAAAAATAAAGAGCCAGTCATAGTTTAAACTAGATCACAAGAACTAGATGACCTTAGAGGCCGGACGATTGTAAAAACTAAAAACACACTTTTATCGCCGGAAACCAAACTTCGCTATGGCATAATTAGTCTAGACAGGCCTTTTAAATAAATTAATTTTAATAAAATGCTCGTTCGCCAAATTTTTAACAATCTTTAGAGATAAAAAAGTATTTGTTAATAAGCTACTACATAAAGGCGTATATTTACCATAAATATATGGACTAAAGTATGGGTACAGGGCAGTTCTATAAAAAGACATATCACTATGGTCTAGTGGCAAAAACAACGTCTAAGCATAAAGTCTTAGGTTTATTCGGTACATAAAAACTTAATAATATCCAACATTATCCAGAGCATATTAAAATACGGTTTTAATTTTGTAAGCTCATTTAAAATTATCTGTTTAATCAAATATTTAAATTAAGCGATAAGAGTACAAGTTCAACCCATTCATTAGGTTTACTTGCATCGCAATTACCTTGTGAGCGCATTCCAATGTAATTGGCCAATATTAAACTAATTTTATTATGTATAATATACAGTAAAGACACTGGATAAAGGTCGTGAATGACCGATTGACGACCGATTGATGACGTCATACAGCTTAAAAAAAATATAGAATGAAAGAAACATACGCCCCTTTTCAGGGAATAATCCTCTTACAGATACACAGAGATGGTTGTGAACGATGGGTGTGAACGAGCAAGTATGATATTTAGTAAAAGAATTTAAATATTTGATAACATTATTGAAGACTATATATTTTACTTTAAAGTATTAAAAATAACAATGCAGGTAGTTAGTTTCTTCAAGAACACGACAGTTTTAATTTTACACACAAGACATAGTGTAGATTTTATATCCTAGATAGTTCTTCTTGGTTAATAGCAGCCAATGTCCAATTGTATATATATAAAACAAGTTTTAGGCTAGTCGGCTTGTCGATATTTGGCTGTGGCAATCAGCAACACTTCCAATACCACAGCCAAACATCGACCCCTATCCAAGATAGTTATATTTAGGATATAAAATCTACAAAAGAAATATATGTGATATACCGAGAATTTGTAGAGAATTAAAGACAAGATACGCCTCCAAAACATCGAAGATGCGCTTTCCTACAAACTGGTTTCATCGGCTAATGACTTTTGACACGACATTGACCTGATAAAACTAAAATTTGCACAACATATAACGACGTATCATGTGTGATTGAATATATTTTATTGTTATTAATTGTTGTAAAACACGTTCTTAGAACTTTCAAAAAATATATGTATATAATCTTCTTTTATTGGTTCGATATCAATAGGAAAAGGATTTATCCTTTTTTTCTGTCATTACTTTACTTTGGGTGGGATTTCCCAACTATATTTGGCTCTCTATCTTATGTTACCTTTATTTTAATTTTTAATGTTTCAGGTTTTACGGGTTGAAATAATGAACTTCAGTAGACAGTTCAGGAAGGGTAAAAAATGATTTATACTTCTATTTCTTAGTAGGTTCGAATTATCCTAATAAATGATTTAATTTGGAGGTGCAAATAGAACGTATCCGAGCTATGATGAAACCCTTATATAATATTCGTTGTAACATATTATTACGATTATTATGTATTTCCTTTTGCTAATATTGAAAAATTATTAATTCTTCCGTCCGTATTGAATCCGGCAGGGATTTCCTGACCACTCCTTATACTCGACGAATATATTATTACCATTAGCCATTCTTTGAAAGATATTAATTGATATTTCAAGGTACCACCATACATTTATTATAAAGTATACAACCTTAATAAAATTAACGTATGACTATTCATCGAACTTTTAAAAGAAATAATTTTATAAAATTTTCACTAAATTTTCATAATAAATTTATTTCTCTATAGCAAGTATTTTACGAGCGAAATAACTTGAATAAACTTACATAACATACAAATAAATTAACTTCCTGTGTGTACAAAGCTTCCTAATTAAAAACGTTCAATTCCTCAAATCCTTGTACAACGTACATACATACAATAAGCAATAATACGTGTTTATTTCCGTATTAATTCAACTGCTAATTTCAAAAGCTCATAATGACAAGGACAGTCAGCGATTTATCAGTACAAATCCTGCTTCACTTTACGTCAGAGGTTCTTAAGCTTTCATAGACATGGATAGACTTAAAAAATTTTAACGAAAACTAGTATTGATTTACTTCAGGCTCCTGAAAAACAGTATTTACTATCTTGGGAGCCTGGGTAAATTTTTTTGTAAATCACCTTATCATGGAAATAAATTATTACTATTATACTTACAGTATCTAATAATCGTCGAACTTTGAATATGTTACTAGATATATTATACTAGATTGTAGTATGTAAACATTATTGCAATCATTGTCAGCAAAAATGTATAATATTTAACCTATTAATATCTAGCATTTTATTTTACTTTTTTGACTCGTGGCATTGGATCTTACTATTGAATAAAATATCGTTAATTTCAGAGCCCATACAATAGTTTTTATTTTAACAATTTCCAAAATATTAAAAAACACAGTTACCTGATCACACTACAACTTTTTCGAGTTCAGATTGTAATTATTTCTAATATCTACATTTTATCATAGTGTCATCAAGGGTAAATATACTACCGAGACTGCAATAAGCTCCTCATCTGAATGGCTTCGAAGTCCTGATAGTCACATTAAAGACTCCTTGGTCGTCTATAGACTTTAAGAAACCCTGCTTTACGTCAACAATATGAACCAATTCTCAAATGCCAAGGCGTTGCATTCCGCTATAGGTAGGTGCTGGACAAGTTACCGACCATTACAAACTGACCTTTGGCTAGTACAATAGACACGAGATACATTAGTAGGGTTTGTTTTATAACACATCAGATTAACCAAGCTTCATAGTTGATTAGGAATACTGTTCATAATTTTTATTTGTTTTGTTTTTTGTTTTTGTGAAATGATTAATATGTATACAATTTGACTTGTTTTTTTACACTTTATAAAACAAGGTTATATGTGATAAGCATTACACGTTTACAGGCATGATTAAATCTTATATAAGCGACATATGTAATCTATTGACGACCGCTTGGCGCAGTGGTAACACGACTGCCTTCAGCGCGAAGGGTCGTGGGTTCGATTCCCACATCGGAAAAATATATTTGTAATTTACATTTGTATTTTTCTGAGGTCTGGGTGTTGCTATGTATTGTATGTATGTATTTACAAAAGAAAAGTATGTATATGTAATTTATTCCGTTATCTAGTTGCCATAACACAAGCTTCGGCTTAGCTTGGAACTAGATGGCGCTGTGTATAAATGTCCTGAAAATATTTATTTATTTATTTTATTTATTTATTCTTAAACAAAGTAGGTAATAAACAAAATATACAGATATACCTAGTTATGTCACCCTCAGTGCTGGGCTAACTGCTGGCTCAGCACAGTACTTCCATCCATCATTTTCCCACGGGAATTGTATTGTTAGGTTTATTTAGTACTCGTAAGCATTTTGATTGTTTAGCATTAAGTTTAATTTGTATCATGTAAAGACACTCGTGAATGGATCTCCAAATCGATCGCACGATTAAAATATAAGTTAATTTTAATTAGTTTAGTTTTTTTTTAAAAAGTCTATTCGCCGCTCCCGAAGTTTAACTACCTAATGTGGGTCGTGGGTTCGACTCTCATACCGGAAAAATATAAATATTTGTAATTTACATTTGTATTTTTCTGGGGTCTGGGTGTTGCTATGTATTGTATGTATGTGTTTACAAAAGATAAGTAAATGTAAATGTAATTTATTATGTATGTACCTTATTGTAAATATCTACTGTAATTTGTGGTGAAAAATAACTTTTTTTATTATTATGCCATTATCTACTTAGTTGCCATAACACAAGCTTCGGCTTAGCTTTGAACTAGATTGCGCTGTGTATAAACGTCCTGAAAATATTTATTATTATTATTAATGTTTCCCCTAAGCTTATCAAAGAGATTTAGCGTCGATTATAATAAATAACTATATTATAGTCCACCTTCAGCAAAAGCACGGCTATGCCGTTTTCAATGTTTTTATTTTCTTTACTTTTATTTGCCTCCTACCCATTCAGCAGTTTATACCAAGTGTTTCGGCTGAAATACGAACGGTGTAGGACCATTAAAGAGATCTACTACGCAATTCTATTTTCCACGCTAAAACTACGAACATATTGTGGTTAGCCATTTATATGCTTATCATAGACAAGCTCTACAATTTTAGTTCCCACAGCATTGAAATTACATGGAAAATTATTGACTTCAACGTATACAATTTATTGCTGCTTTATTAATACCAGTCATTGCTTTATAACCCTGCCGCTATTTGTTATCATTTATTTTAATCGCATTTTAATTACCAAAGGACATTGTTGACAAAACTAAAACTCAAACATTTATTCATCTATCTGACCTTCATTCATACGTATTTTGATTTAATCACTTTTGGCTTAAAAGAGTTTCATGTGGTATTTCCGATGAATTACATTAACGTGGGGTGCTTCAAGAAAAGAGCCTTGATCTTTCTAGAAGGACATCAACCCACTCCAGAGCTGTCCACCGCCCATGAGCACTGCGAGTGTTCATGGGCGGCGATGACCACTTTCCATCAGGTGGATCGCCTGCTCGTTTGCCCCCTATGTTAAAATTACTTTATGTTTTAGGGGCTAATTAAAAAAGAACCGGCAAGAAAAATAAAACTAATATCAACCTGTACTACTACTAAATTTAAAATACAAACTACTAAGCATTCAATAAGTATTTCTAAGTTGAGTCACAAGTGTAAGTATTGCCTGTTCATTAACGACCGCGCTGTCTATAAAAGCTTCGTACCATAAACTATCTAAGACATCTCACTCTTATCCCGACTCCGCATCTCCAGATACATTTGATAACGTATTTTGTAACCTGTCACACTAACAGGTACATTGTATCATTGTTAACCGAACTATAGTGTACAGCTATTTCAATATTGCAAAATAAGTGACATTCGATGGCGTTCCGATACGAAATTGAATGGAATTTGCATATCACAGTGGGTGTTTCCTTGTTCATTGATCGCTGGGAAACGTGCATAATTCATACGGTCATATTGTGGTGTTGGGGTCTTGCAGTATCTGATCGGCGGTTAAGGAAGCTGAATTCAATGGTAGCTAACTGTTTTCCTCAGAGGTTGTGACCGATAAGCAAATCCCGCTGCCTGTTGACAAAGAGTATTGAATCGTTTAAAATACAAGTGAAGAAACGTAAAGAAAAAAATTTAAGCATACGTAGCAAACTTTTTATAAACATTTTCCAGTAACAAATTTGTTTTTTTATATTTTCACAGCATAATAATTAATTATAATAATAATTAATATTTATAATAATTAATAAACATAATTCGCATCTCAGCTCATCACGAAATATATTTAAAAATACATGGGTATTATTAATTTCTAGAAAATAGAATTTTAGTATTACAAAACTAAAAGATTAACATTTAATTGCCAGTATAGAATCAAGACCATATTCCACGACATCTGAAATATAATAAATATCTTGCATATGCAACGAATAAAGCAATCAGTGAATATTGGGTTTAGAATGACAGTCGAACGAAATACTTCTCCTTATAAGTTTGAACAGACTCATGTTACAGCAAAGATATAAACGAATAAATCCTCAGATCTAAGTTTAGTCCGGCCAATTTAGACATTTGAAGTTACATAAAGTCCCAACAAGCTAAATTTCTTTCTTTTTTTTGACTTTTGACCTTGAATAAAAAATTTTCCTTACAGGGGAATTATGGGGAACTTCTAGACATTGTTTATAATTATGTTTTGAACAATTTCAGTGAAATTCAGCTTGTTGGGACTTTATGTAACTTCACCCTAATTTTTTGGTCTAAATTGACCGGACTAGTTAAAGGTGTTTGTTATGAAAGTGGTTTTTCATTTCCAATTTTTTTAAATGCAGAACTAATCATCAATTAATCAATGATGAAATCGGATGGTCTTATTGAGAAAACCAAAATATCTTTTTGTATTTTCCTCGTCTGATTCAATAAGCTTTTGGATGAGGAAAATATTATCTAAATATTTCTCGTTCGTAGTTCGTTTAAATAATATCGGATTATATTCTTTATACTAAACTACACTAACGTTTTAATAATTATTGTGTTTAATAAAAATTATAAGGTTTGGAATTACAATAGGTAGTTGGTATAGATATGTTGAAGTACTCTTTTTCCAATCCATTGAATTATTTTTAAACAATTAAAGTAAAAAAAAATCAAACCGTTACTTTTGTTTTGTTACCCAACCATATCAATACCATACTCGTAAAACTTAAAAAAAAATCAATATATAGAACGAAAGATTGACTAGTAAAATCTAGGTTTAACTTATATACGTTGTTTCACAGTAACTGTGATATAGTCACATAACTTCAACAGTATCCGGCCAAGGCCTGCCACTCACCATGCGAGCGAGCTAGCAAAAACATTTGATACGAATTACATTTCTTATGACATTTCAACACTATGTTAGCCTAATACATATAACCTTATTAATAGTTCTAATAATAGACAAAATGTGTATTAGTATAGAACATATAAAGGAAGTTAGTTACCTTTGAAATTTCGCTGAATTAGAATTATTGATCAGACAAATATTGAAGGTTATCATACATTATTTACGATTATTATATACGATTTTTATATCGAAAGAAAATAATACGTAAACAAATACCTTCGTTCTATATTAATTACAAGTAAATAAATTATTAATTGAAAGATTGAAACTAAAATATACGGTCTCGAAATCCAACAAAACGATATTCGGGTCAGACAACATATCTTCTGAAGCTATTTTCACACAATTTGAAATCAAGCTATAAACCTCAGTAAATTGATTCTTAGAATGGCAAACAACGTGAATTTTGCATCGTTTCGACAAGAATAGCCCATTACAGACATTTGATAATACCCATTCTTCTGTTACCTCACATATGAAATACTCGCAAATATGGGAAACGGTGTATAAAAAGAAAAAACTCATATATTGACATTAACAATAGAATTTCATAGTGCTTGAGCAATCTCGAATGTCTGTCCATTGTCATGAGGAAATCAATTTTTATTGCCTAGCTATGCTAAGCTTAATGCCATATTCGTGAGTAATATCAGTCTTGTTCAAAATTTAATTAGACTAATAGACATTTTTTAAATTCAATGTTAAGTGTGACATTCCACATCTTTACAGATTAAAAAGTAATACGTAAAATTAAAAAAAAATAGCATGCTAAATGTGTAATGTGTAAATGCTAAAAAAATAGCAGCTAGCATAATGACGTCGCGAATGTTAACATAATGTTAATGTAACAGATAATAAATTGTTTCCACATAACCATATTAATACTCATTAACTAACTCAATAGACGTTATGTAAGCTATCCGAAACGTGTTTTGACTAATAATTTTATAATAATAATTAATAATTGAAGGCAAAAACAATTGAAACAAATCGTGACATTGTAAACATGACCCGCGTGAAAAGGTTACGTCAATTATCGGCACTGTGAAAAGTGCATTACACGAAAAACATAAGAATAGGTAACACACGCTAACAAAATTATCCAATACATACATAT
>JADANM010006098.1:8301594-8320707 GCA_026213755.1 Eurema hecabe
GAATACGAAGCTGTGGATTACAGACACAAAGACGGCACATACCGGGGCATAGTCCTGCATAAAGATGGAACTGAACTCAGTGAGTATGGTTATATTTTCACACACACATACACACACACCCACACTTGAGGCAATTGCCGAAATATAAACATTTTTTATTAATATAAGTATGTAAGTAACAAATATTAGTCCAAATAAAGAAACTTTTTATTGAATTCTTTATATTTAAAATATTGTGATATATAATGATCGATGATGATACGTTCGGTGTGCAGACGTGGTGTACACGGTGTCGAGCATGCAGCTGGCGAGCGGGCGCAGCGTGCGCTGCGTGTGGCTGGGCGTGGGCGGCGCGCGCCGCGACCCCGCGCCGCGCCACGCCACGCTCGCCTCCAGCCTCGCCTCCACCGCCGACAACTCGCTCGTGAGTGCACCCCACCCCACCCCACCCCACATGCTCCTCGTGACTGTACCAGCCCCGGTGACTCGCTCGTGAGTACACCATCCCACACCACACCAAACCCCACCTCACCTCACCTCACCTCACCTCACCTCCACCCTCGCTCTCGCTCGTGAGCATAGGCATACCACACCCCACCGACTAGTTGCGATAGCGCTTACCACGTTATGAGGCTTAAACTGAATATTTACGGTTTTTGTTTTCTCACGGTTGAAAAATCAGGCAATCTGGTTCTGATCATCACATTATTTAAATTTTCAAGCTCGCACCAATCATCGCTGATAAGTCTTTCCCTGGTCGAGAACTCTAAAACATTCTAAATTTTGTCTAATTTGAGTTATTGTTGTGCTTTTCAGGTTAACAAATCTGTGAGCAGTCGACCGCAGTCCATGTCGTTGGTGAGCCAGTGCGGCGAGGAGCAAATTGCGGGAGAATACTGCAAACATTACGTTACGCTCAAGCAAATTGGTAAACAAACCTTTATTTATTTATTTATTACATTTCATGAATACTTACTAAAAACAAAAGCCTAAAATATGGTAATTGGCGACGTTCCCACTATAAAGTGATATTCATTCAAACAAAAACTCAAAATACTTTTTGTTTAAAAAAGTTGCCTGCAGTGGCATATATGATCTGTAATAATTATTATAATCTTACCTTAAATTATTGACAGTTTTATTTTTACTGCAATTTATAAAATCAGAATAAATATTTTTATCACCATACTTTCCATAAAAATTCTTATATAGTTACATGTTAAAATTTATCTACATTTTTAGGCAAAGGAGCTTACGGATTTGTCAAAATGGCGTACAGGAAGTCAGATCGTCTACTAACAGTGGCTAAATTTATACTAAAAGAGAAAGTCGGTGCACAGTTCTGGGTAGACGGGCCTGAAGGGAAGAAGGTGCCTCTCGAATTGAGCCTCTTAATGACACTGAAACATCCCAATATTGTAAGTATGTTTGATGTTATTAATTATTATTTTTACTAGAAAACTAGCTGACCTGTGCCCACTTTGTTAGGCATAATGTTAATTATCCTTTTCGGTTTTTTATATAGCCTATGACACAGCAATAAATAGCCTTTCTATTGGTGAAAGAATTTTTCAAATCGATTCGGTAGATCCCGAGATTACCCTTACAGTTTAACAAACACACAAACTTTACTTCTTTATAATATTAATATAGACTACTTAGTGAAAAGTAGACCTAATCCATGATGATATAAAGCATATTAGTTTTAAAACAAAGTAAAAAAATATTGAATCTTGGGTTTGTAACATTACATTTTTATGCTTATATAGGGTGTAAAAGACTTAAAAAAAGCTAAGTGCATATGACATGATTCTGATGCAGATTTTTGAACGTTTATTTTATGTTTTAAATTTAGTTCCTATTTCCGCACCAGCAACAGAGACATGCGCGCCGTGAAGGGCGCGCGTGCGCAGGTTTATTGTTTGCGGGTGGCCATATTTTGTTAAAAATACATTGCTGTATTTTAAATTTTATTGTTTCGTGGCTTTACTTAGATTAAAAAAAAATATTGAAATTTAATATTTGCAGCCTCCCAGTTTTCTGAAACTTTCTAAAATAACTACAATGGGGAAAATACTTTATGAAATAGTTATTTGTTGTAATATTGTTCTCAGGTGAGTGTATTGGATGTTTATGAGAACGACAAATATTTTCAAATGGTGATGGAGAAACATGGCGCTGGTATGGACCTGTTCGAGTTTATTGAGCGCCGGCCGAGGTTGGACGAGCCGCTACTTAGCTATATATTTAGACAGGTAATATTCTAATTACTTTATAATCTAAATTAAATAAGGAAATAATAAAAAGGTTGTAGTCCGAATTATTTTGTATGTGAAACGTTAAATCAAATTTCGTTTCTTATTTTTATAATGATGGTCAAAGCAAAGTTAGTAAAACATTAAACTTTGGAACTTTTCATAAACGCATACGCAACGCTTTTCATAGTGTAAAAAGTACGTATAATTTTTTTTGTATATTCTAGATTGGTCAAGCCGTTGAATACCTGCACTCTTTAAACATCCTTCACCGTGATATCAAGGACGAGAACATAATCATAGATAACAAATTTCACGTCAAACTCATAGACTTCGGCTCGGCTACGTTCATGAGCAAAGACACACTGTTCTCTACATTTTATGGTACAACCGAGTATTGTAGTCCAGAAGTTTTGGCTGGTAATAAGTAAGTTTCATGTATTTACATTTTCATTAGCAAAAAACATTTAACTATATTAAAAAGTCCGCGCTCGCACCGCTTAACCAAATACTGTAGCGTTATTTTATTTATTAAAGATATCAAATATCCAATGCACTATATAGAAGAATAGAAGAAAATTTGACCAGCTGGTTTAGAGATAGGATTGTTCAAACATTAGCTTTCAATATTAGTACAGTTTTACTCATAAACATTTTAAATATATTATTTGTCTCATAAAGATTTGTCAACATAATTTCTATTAAACCTGTCTACGTCGTTTAAAAATAAACATCCTAACTATATCTTTATATACATACATTAAAACTGGTAATTAATTTCAGATATGCAGGCCCCGAGTTGGAGATGTGGTCAATGGGTATAACGCTGTATGTGTTGACTTTCTTTGTGAACCCTTTCTCTGATATCGAGGACACTATACAGGGCCCACTATCCTTCCCGCAACTTGTGTCTGAAGGTAACTGTCAAATAATATTCATAGACCATTTATAATCTATAGTTACTTGTCCAACTTGCTAATGAAAATATAAAACGTAAATAAAATGGGATAGAATCACACAAAGTGAAACTATTTTAAAGTAGACAATTTCGTCTACATACATAGATCGTCGCCGCACCCATCTCATAAAAATTTGTATGTCTTTCGTAGATTTTAATTTTTCAACTAATTGCTTATAGGGTGAATTTCTTAGCAGCAATATTATCGATGGGCTTGTGTGCGTGTCATCGAGTATAAGAAAGTGCTTTTTACACTTACATGTATTGTAGTCACAGTAGGTAGTAGTATACAGGTTCCTCTTAACTTACTGATGACCGTATTATTAAGGGACTATCGGTCTGCGTAATACGTCTTGTTGACAAGTATATAGCTAACATATTGTCTGCTTGCAGATCTAGAGCAGCTACTACGTTGGATGCTGTGCAAGGAGCCGGCAGCTCGCTGCACGGTGCCGCAGCTGATGGCTCATTCCTGGATCCGGCAACCGGTCACCATCACACACTATGTCTTCCACGAAATTGTGGACTGCGGTCAGTAAAAATAATAATGTACTAATATTCTCCTCCTTAAAACTTTTTCGTAAATTAAAAATGTAAAAATAACAGTGTCATAAAGTTTTAAGATCATGTTTCTAGTGCTGAATTGACCAAAATATAAGTAATTTATCAAATATGACAACACACCTACAGTTTCTAGACCCTAATGTTCTGTCTATCAGATGATTTATAATTCAGAGAAAATTCTCTCTCGGACCTCAACAACGTTGATAAAGCATGTGAATGTGAGGAGGTGTGATCATGTATGGCTGCAATTCAACTTAAGTTTTTTTTTATTATTTATTCATAACAATAGTATAAGAAGGACCTACTGCCAGCATATTACATTCATAGATTTACGGATCGGACACTAGTTTCTTAACACACAGTATAACTGAGTCTAATCAGTTAGAAAGTATTTATTTCCTTACAGATCGCCACGAAGCAAACCCCGAAATGTATTTCAGTGGCAGTCTCGGCTCACCAAGAAGTGGCTCTCTGGTTTCCTTGGCAGACCCTCTAGCAAAAGGTAGTTAATACTATTGCTATTCTTTATTCCCATTTTTATCTCAATTAATTTGTGATACCACTTTAAGGGATTTAGTAAAATAAATAATTTTGTATTATATTCTTGGACTCGATCACATATACTATATATTCCATTTAACATTTAAAAACTATATTATATTTGATAATCAAAGACAACACACAAGACATTCAAATAAAAATATACCTATATAACTATTTATACAGTAGACAAGATTGTCTAGAAAAAATGTCTTGAATAAGTGCCAAAATGCTCTTAATAGTCCAGCTGGACTCTCCTACTCCACCTCCTCCTTCAGAGTCTTATTTAGGTAAATTAATCAAGCAATGGTGATAGCTGTACCTACAATCTTCATCAACGAAATCGACGACGACGACAATAATGAACAATAATCGATATAGTTAAGGTTAAATTTTCTTTTGGAATTTTTTTTTTCGAAAATCTAATAAAATAAATAAATAAATAAATAAATATTTTCAGGACATTTATACACAGCGCCATCTAGTTCCAAGCTAAGCCGAAGCTTGTGTTATGGCAACTAGATATCGGAATAAATTACATATACATACTTTTCTTTTGTAAATACATACATACAATACATAGCAACACCCAGACCCCAGAAAAATACAAATGTAAATTACAAATATATTTTTCCGGTGTGGGGATCGAACCCACGACCCTTCGCGCAGAGAGCAGTTCTGTTATCACTGCGCCAAGCGGTCGTCATCATCAAAATAACATTTATAAATTTACTCTGCAAAAATTAATTTATTACATATAAAATTAAGATCTTTACTAAAAACAACTTTTCCCTCTTGTGCCTTTCATTTTTCAGTAAATTGAAAAAAAATGTTGTAATCGATATCGGCCAATTTTTTTTTTTACATTTTTTTTGAGGTTTTAATAATGCAGTCAAAAACTTGTTACACAGATTCATTGACTGGCCCTGAATTCCGAGCTTTTGCCGTTTTTATGCCTTATTAAAATTGTCATAAACATAAAAGGTAACGGTAAGAGGATAAATTGCACAGTACAAATTATGATTCGCAGCCACCGGATATATATTTTAAAAGAAAGCAATTTAATAAGAAATAGAAACACTAATTGACATACATGACGTTTGACAGCTGTCATTTTAAACACCAGAAATGTCAAATGCTAACACTTGATAGTTGATACTAATTGATTGTTGAATGTTGATACTTAATACTTATTACTTGGTAGTTGGCACTTCGCACCTCGCATTTTGGTTTTTGATGCTATATCAATCATCATTATTCAATAATAGTCAAGTGTTAACAATAAACTGTTTCCATTAAATTAACAAAATCAAATGTTTAAGGTACCTTTATTAACAAATGAATGTTGGGTGTTTAAATGTAATATGTTCTTCATAATAGTTAGTAATACGAGAAAAGTGAGGTTATAGTTCTAAAGCAGCTAAATCAGAAGTATTTACAGAGATATATACCTAACTAAAATATATTTTGTAAATGTTTATGTTATACATTCTAAAAGTATTAAAAACAAATAGCTTGTCGTGCATCAAGCACAAGTGGGAGAAAATCTATCTGGCTATCCAGGTTTTGTTGAAAGTCATTGTTGACAAAGATCAAATGAAAAATTGATTTTTTTAATGTCTTGACCACATATTGTTTGAAGGCATTCATATTGGATATATTGTTTAGTTTTTGTAAATACATAGTTACTTTTTAAAGTAATAATTGCTGTAAAACATTGGAGAACTTGTGTTATGATGTGAGCAATATGTCTTGATAAGTTAACTATATAGTATTATATAAAAAAAGAAAATAGTTGTAATAGTTTTCTATTATTATTCATTCTGTTTCTACTTGTGTGTGTGTTTAGACAATGTTTTCTGCCAAGGAATATGGAGAAATGTTAATGTGTTATGGTGAAGCGCTTGGTAATGCTGCAGAAGCTGTGCGTATTTATAGCAAGCGGTACCCTAATCGACGCCAACCATCTCCACGTGTTATTCCAGCAGCTTATCGGCGGATCCTGAATAATGAGCCCATTGTGCCGAGTAAGAAGGAAATTAGTATCCGTTGTTCATTAGATGTCGAGGAAGAAATCCTAGATTTATTCGAAAAAAACCCACAACTGGGAGCACCAACGGCAGCGCGCCAATTGAAAGGTCGTGGGATATCCGTGAGCCACTCAACCATTTACAAAACTTTAAAAAGAAACAATCAAAAACTATTTCGCATGCACAAACATCAAGAGCTTCTCCCTCCCAATCATGGGAGTCGAACTCGTTTTTGTAAGTGGCTTTTAAGCCATCCAGATCCTACTGTGTTTGTGGCAAATGTCTTTTGGTCAGATGAAGCCATGTTTACAAGAAACGGTATGTTGAACGCCCATGTTTGGGCACAAGAAAATCCACATAAGATGCTGAAGATGGGTCAAAAATCAAGTTGGTCTGTTAATGTGTGGGCTGCCATGCATGGACACAAAATTTACGGGCCACTGTTTGTGCCTCAGCGCCTTACTGGGGACTCCTACTTAAATTTGTTAAGTGGTCCTATTACCGAATTGGCAGAAGATGTTCCCTTGGCCCTGCATCGAACATTGTGGTTCCAGCATGACGGCTCTCCACCTCACACTGTTCGCCCCGTTAGGAACTACTTAGACCAGATGTTTCCGGACCGCTGGATAGGACGTTATGGACCTCGTGCTTGGCCTCCCCGCTCACCTGACCTGACCCCAATGCACTTCTTTGTGTGGGCTTATGTGAAAGAAAATGTATTTGACCGTGACTTCGACACAGAGGAGGAGATGAGAACCCGCATCCAGGATGTGTTTGCAGATCTTCGTAAAAAGTGTGCTCAAGATGGGTCTTTGTACAGTCGCGTCCATTCGGAGATAGTGGCAAGGGCTCAAGTGTGCACACAGAGGGATGAACACGACGAAGAGTTCGCACCACTCTTGGTGCAACGTAGACGCAATTTGTAAGTGCAAAATTTGTTTGTTGGAATAAACTTTCTTATTAATTTAGTCTCAAGAATTATTTACTTATTATCAAGTATATGCAATTACCGAAAAAGTACGACGCAGGCAAAAACCGTTTGGCGAGGCTATCTTATTAATTATAAACCAAAATGGTAACGTACACGTGTTTTTCTAGAACGTTCGATGCCATCGGACGCGGCGGAGTGCGGTGAGGGAGCGGAGGGGGGCGAGGGCGGAGAGGGGGCGCGCGCCGGCCGCCTGCCGCGCGAGCGGCGCGACCCGCACTCGGACAACTATAGCCTGCGCTCCTCCGCTGATGTTAGTTTTTTGTTTTTTTTCCAGTTATATACGTCAGCCATTCTTTTCGCACTTTCTAGTTAGATTTAAAAAATTATTAACCTACGTGTACTTTTATTTGATATCTAAATGTAGCTTTATAAAACTTTATTTATATGGTTTATCTAATCGAAACTATAGTTCGAATTTTATATAATAAATTTCGTGTAAGACAGTTACATTTATGGATAGTGCTGTAGGTGTTTTTATTATAAGAAAACGGCTCTTCTACTACTGGTACCTCACAATTAAAAGAGTTCCACTCATTGTACAAAGAAAAGTATAGAACCTAAACATTCTCTCTTGATGCACAAGAAATGGAGACAATTTTGTAATATGCATCAATCACACATTTCAGATCCTGGACATATCGTCAAAGCCGGTGTCGGACGCGCTAACAGACATCAGTTCAGATGCGACGGGACACGCAGCCTGCGACATCGACTACGACCTCGACCACTACGACTGCGACTCCTGGGATGAGTGCGAGCAGGACAGCTTCTCATAGTCGACCCGCTCTTAAAAAGACTTATAATTGCTAAGAGTGCGAGCAGAACAGCTTATAGTCAATCCGCTCTTAGAAAAGACTGTTATAATTGCTATGAGTGAGAACAAAACCGCTTCTCATTGTATGTATCTTCTCTTACAAAAGCAAAGCTACTATTGCTACAAGTGTGAACAGGACAGCCTGTTTTGGCCATTGGATTTTTCATATCTAAACATATAACATGGTTTGAATGAGGTTTTGGGGTTGACAGCTTTCAATTAAATTTTCCTCATGTGACTGAATGAAATTTGGAAAAGTATCTTTTGAAAATATAAAGCTACTATGAATGTGAGCAGGACCACCATAATGAAAAGCTTTGAATTATAAAAAAGAATATCCCAAACAATAATTGTAAATATGTTAAAATTGTACTGGGAATGTTTTAGTTGAATCATATAAAGTATGGACATCCAATCAAAAAGATCTGTCTTATTTGAGACACTTAATATGACTGACAAGCTTACATAGCACATGTAGTCGCAAGTGCGAATGAGATAACACTCTTTAAATTCGAAATTAGCCGGCTGTTTCATTCTAAATGACGACGTGCATTTCTTTGTTTATTTACAGTCGTCGCCATAAGCCACATAAGTGCTTATTTGTACCTTATATTTCAAGGATTGAAGGAAAAATTGTCAACCAAAATGTTTGACAAAAATGTGTACATTACATTTGAATAGAACTTGCAGATAATATGTAATTTAGAAAGATGATAATTCTTGTTTAACTTTTCCTTTTAAATAATAATGATTTTATATGACATCATAATATGTAAAAACTTATTACTTTATTTGCAAGTTTTGTAAAAAATTGTTCTCTAAACATAAAAGCCCTCTTCATAACATTATAGCTATGTACTTGTGATTTGATCTTGGAATGTTGATTGTGATTATAAAAAAATATTTAATATATATTTTTCATATTCATTATGTATTTGGGATATAAGTGCTTTTGTAAAACTTTTGATTAGTTTCAATTCCTATTAAAAACGCATATGTTAAAAAGTAATATAGCATATTTTCAAAGGATGTGCCAAGATAGCTGCAAGACTCTCTGACGCTGGAATGTCATTGTGTAAAGAAAAGTGGTTTATAGTTTAGACTTAAATAAATATAATAGTTATTATTATTAGATAAGGTATTTGGCCGATTGCGGAAAGTGGGGTAAATAGATTATGAAGAGGATTCGTCTTATGATTACTTAGTTAGTATTTCAGTATTAAGACAATAGTATTTCTCTATGTGCTTAAATATTGAATAGTTTGTAATGAAAGAACCAAAAATTAGATGCAATGTCGCATTGTAAATATCATAATATTTCTTCTCAACATATCTTTGCTAAAATCTTTAAAATATTTTAAGAATTTTGCACGAAAAGTTCAACCTATTATTTATTTTTCAGCTATTTATAAAATTTGTGCTTACATAATCTTATGACGATATATTCAATTTTGAGACAAATAAATGTAATGTTAATATTAATTTCTAAAAAACTATAGAAAACTTACATAATCCATACTTTCAAGCAAGTGTTTTGACAAAAAAAAAACTAATTGGTAATCCAACGTTTTAATCGAAATGTGTAAAAGTAAGGATTTATACTGGGATTAAGAAATGCTATTGGTTACATTGTTAAAGAAGGTTGCCACACTGGTCAATTTGGTTATTGATGATGAAGCTAATTTGAGACTTATTAGATTCTAAATTTGAGTATTCAGCTTTAAGAATATTCAACTTTTATTGTAAGATTTATTCAATAAATAAACGGCATTATCTTTGAAATCACTTTGTTAGCTGCCTCCAAATTAACAGACAGATAGTTGCACATATATTTCAAACAGTTGATTTAACTTTTAACTAAATCGTTGCAGCGTAAGTAATTTATTTAGTATCGAGAATGTGTTATTTGATAGATAACATTATTTTTCTAGAATTGTAATATTTACGATTAAGGAATCTTTCCTTCATTGTCCAGTTTATAAATATTAAATACCAATAGAAATTAATTTTCAATTCTTTGTAAAATTCCGACTGCAATTCTGTGTTGCCACAATTTTGCCGTTTCTTGTTGGGAGTTGATAAAATAAATACAAAGTACATTAAACAATAAACAGGATTCGTTTCTAATTGCTAGAATTTTTATTTACTAATGAACAAAGTGTACTCTGAATTAACACAAACCTGATAAGCACCTTTCGTGTTTTAATCTTTGCTGAATATTGTGAAGCACCCAACAGTAAAACACTGATTATATAGTTTCTCATAAATTTATTTAGTGGACAATGAACAATAACGCTATCGATTTATGTATTAATTCAATATTTGTATGTAGTTCGGCGTGTCCGTTAACTAGTGCCTTACGACGGATGACGGGTTGCGTTGCTCCTGTAGCGTTCTGACCATCTCAAATAAATTTTTATTATGAAATCAATGTTTTATTATCCCTGTATTTGATTTATCCAAAATACAACCGACTACAACTGGTAAACTAAACATACATGTAAGACACGGGAAGGAAGATTTACGATTATCGAGGCAAATCAGTCCTTTTTAGTTATTTATATAAAGGTTTGCTACTAGATGGCGAGGATAACCTCTAGGCTCTATCCATACTAATATTATAAATGTGAAAGTAGCTTGTCTGTCTCTGTTACGCTTTCACGTCAAAACTTCTGAACCGATTGTAATAGAATTTGGTACACATATTATGGTCTAGTATAGAGCCTGAGAAAACAGGCTACTTATTAACTGGAAAAAAACGTTATGGAGGGGGGGGGGGAATTGAAATTTTAAATAAAATTCACCGGCAACAGCAAAATGCAACAGCTAGTATATAATAAACCGATTTTAATTTCTTTTACTACTAGTGTAGGGTTGCTTTGTATACCCCGAGAAGATAAATAAAATAAAATTTCGAAACATGCATACTTTTACCACACATCTTTTTAGAAAGGCAGCAGTATCATTAATCATAGAATGTCAACAATTTTTAATCGAGGATTAGGTACTACTTTAAAGATGTTTCCTAATATTTACTCTTCGTATGTCGTCACTTATCAATAATTTATTATAATATAACAGTGTTCATATATTATCTAGTAGTACAATAAGTGATGTTGAAAACGTAACACTGATGAAACTTAATGCAATGTCTTTTATCGATTTGTGGAAGATAAATTTAATCACAATTTTAAGATTACTATAAATAATACTTCTATTTGTGTTTTGAAAGTCAGTAACATTTTTGTTGTTTCCTTTGATTGTATTTAATCAAAAGGTAGCAACATTGTTTGAAATGTCAAATTTGTCAGGTTGTATGTCGGTTCTTCGGTTTTTTGCTAATCATCGCCGTTTTTCTGCAAATCTTACTGTATTTACAATAAAACAAAGTCAATTATATACTAACGTTAATAACTCAACAGCATCTACTCTTACTGGGAAGTTATTGGTAAGTGTTTTTTTCTATAACTACTAGTTGCATATTTGCATTTATTGCTTCGTTAAATAAGGACAAAATATATATAAAAAGGCGGTATCTTGTTAAAATAAAGGAAGAAATATTCGCACACCCAGCTATTGTAGACGTGTTATCATTAAATAATTACAACTAAATTAATTACGCTTACATCGTAGTCAGGATCTATCAGATTCTTATTGGATTCCTTTTTTATTTACATAAAACTGCTACCTACCAGTATCTTTGTAAAAACTTTCGTAGATTTGTCCCATTTTTAAGTACCGTAATAGAAGTCCTCATAATTATTTATTAATATAATCATAAACAAAAGCTTTGAAACCTTTGTAATAAAATAAAAGGGGAATTAATCCTAATATTTATTACTTATTTAATGTTTTTATTTATACGATGAATATTCATTTGATAAGGAAATTTTTAAGAATGAGAAAATATTTAAAATAGCTCGAAATGGGTACTACCATATTATTCTCAATTAAAAATTGTGCAAAAGTCCAATTAGATTTGATTTTTTAAATAAATACTAATAATTTAACATGTTTTCCGAGAATAATTCTGGCCGCACTGCACCGTGTAATGAGATTGTTCCTGTCAGAATTATGATTTTTTTTATTATTTCAGTTTCAATCCTATTTATAATACTAAATTTGATTTTTAAAATTAATATGTGCAAGTTTATTATCATATTGAATTTATACTTTGTCTTAATATTAAAAAAGAAAAATATATGTATTCTTTAAATATCTCAATAAAGATAAAACTGTGCACTAAAATATAGTTCAAATTTGATATCTTAAGAATAGGTCATCTTAAAACTTCTGATAAGCAATTTGTTTGTCATCATAGTTTATTAATTGAAGTATTTACTTTTTACTCAATCAAATATTTTTCAGTTCATCAAAATAAGAGTATTTTACTGTAAATAATGAGATAAAACACTATCTTGTTATAAGTTAAATGTGGTACTATTTGTCTCGTCTTAAAACATTTAGTCATGTTTTCATTTCATACAATACTAGCTAATGTTCATCTCTTAGCTTCAAACTATATATGAAACATATGAAACAGCATTTGGAGCCTACTCACTTCAAACAAACACATAAAGCTTTCCTCTTTATATAATAGAATAGATAAGCTTATGTGTAAGCATATTGCTTTCTAAGTTTACTAACATACTATTATCATATCTATAATATCACATAATATTATCATATCTAGAACTTTTATACCAATTATTTTTTTACACATTATAAAAAAAATCCTAGCTAATTATCTTCATCTGATTTCAAAGAGACATACCCTATTTCTTAGGACTCATTATTATTTCTTATTAGATCTGTAAAAGATATTGTAATATGTGTTATACACGCGTGGAATCGGATGAAATGTTGTGGGAAGCCAGCATTGAAGATACAAACAGTGAGGTATTCTAAATTATCGAAATTCATCATTGAATCTTTTACATATAAGCCATCTTCCACATGCATTTTTATTAAAAAGGTTCAAAATATCATCGCGTGTTATAATAGAGATTACAGATTAGTTTTTCTTAAGGATGTGTTGTAGGTTCATTGCAGATTATTATACAATAATTAATTTATTGATCATTAATACTGATTAAGTATAAGACGTATATACACGATGCGACGTAGTCGAGAATGTGACGCCTAACGCCGCACTGGCTGCAGATAATTTTATTCTAATTAGAACGTGTCAAGAATAACAAGTCGTGATCTGTCAAAAGCTCGCGACTCCAACGAAAATCTAATACGGCACGAAGCGTAATATTGCTTAGAATATAAGTGAAACTCGGGCAGCGCGTCGGCCAGTCGATGGCCAGTATGTGGTCTGCGAGCGGTGCGTGTCGTGTGCTCGCGGTGGCCGCGTCATTGTGTGTGTGCTTGCAGTGCGCGCGCGCAGCGTCCTCGACACCGTGGAACATGAGCTTCGTGTACCCCGAGGCGAGGCGAGACGAGACCGTCGTCGACGACTACCATGGGACCAAGGTAAGCCGTCATCCCCCATCTGTACATATCGAGTCCCTATACAGTACATCCACTAATCAGATGCTACATGATAGCTACCAATTAATACTTCTAATTAGATAATCATTAATAGGTCGCTCCGACGTTGGTCTCATTCGTCAGAGGTCGTGTTTTTATCTGTAATCAAAGCTATTTTTTGTGATATACTTGACAAATTAAAAATTATTATTTAGTAACTATGTTCATTGTAAACAAGCCAATAAATGTTTTTAAGTAGGGTCGAGCGTTAATTCTACTATAGTCTTAAAGTTTGTCTTATTGATCTAGGAATAATATTAGAGCAATGGCCAAACACTATTGTTTGTATGGACGTTTATATTTACAGTTATTAGTTAAAAAAGTAGCTTATCAAACAAGTTTTTAGATTTATATAAAAGCCAAAGATCTAATATCGCTAGAAGTATGTATACCAGATACAGTAAAGCTAGTTTTTGCCGTCGAAAAATGTAAAGGAAAAAGCAAGCTTTTTCAGTAAAACACATAATATAACAGTTACTTATTAGTCATTCCAATCGCGTCCAATTTTACCTTGTACAGCTATCTATTATCTATAAAGGCATTCAAAGTACGTGACAGCATTGTAGTCTGTTTTTATAGATTTAAGTAAAATACTATCGAAATATCAATTTGTTCGACGCTGTATTGTTAACGGTACTACAGTGCCCAATTGTAATATTTAATTGAATTTATTGAATCGTTAAAATCAGAAATGTTTATTTTATTTTTTAAACACTATGTTAAAATTTGTTTTAAATAGGTATATTATAGATTTAGCTAAGAAGATACAATCAAAGTGCTATTGACCCCTAGAACAAACTAAGCAACGAAATAATTAAAACCGGATTCGGACCCAAAAACTAGATGAATAAATTATGTTCGTCTGAACAATTTTGTTTAAAAACTCAAAAGTATCAACATTTGAATCAAGTTATTAAATCTCAATACTTCGAAATTTTTTATCAAAATAAGCTAAGTATTCATAGTTAGGTTTTAACATATAACATTATTAAACCATAAAATGTACCTACATACCTATATTTAATCAATAAATAACTTAACGATTCCGAATATTTAAAAAACTGCATACATATTAAATTGTGGGCTTTGTTGTTAATTAATACTATATACGTATAAATGCGAAAGTATCTCTGTTTGACTATTTGACTCTCTTTGGCGTGACCAAAACTACTAAACCGATTGTTACGAAATTTGGTACACAGACAGTCTAGAGTCTGATAAAGGACAAAGGCTTATTTTTAACTCGTAATAAGGGTTGTAGAGGTTAGAGGGTTGGGAAATAGCTATATTTAAAAAAGTATGAGTAAAATTAAAACATTTCACGCGATCGCTCAGATAGTTGACCCCTACCGATGGCTCGAAGACCCAGACTCGGAAGAAACCAAGGCATTCATAGATGCTGAGAACAATATAACGCGGCCGTTCCTCGACTCGTGTCCCGTCAAGAAAGACATCAACGAGAGGCTGACCGAACTATGGAACTATCCAAAGTACTCCTGTCCCTTCAGAAGAGGCGACAGATACTTCTTCTTCAAAAACACGGGTCTACAGAATCAAAAGTAAGTGGTTGATTTCTATAGAACTATTTAAAGTTTATACGTAATAAGTACCTAATACACGGCTTTCAATGTAGCTGCATTTATTTACAGATATATTGTGTATACTATATTATACCAATACCAACCACGAGCGAACTATATAAAAGAAAATCTTATAAATTTGTCGACTAAATAACTAAGACTAAATATAATTACTTTTGTAAACGGTAGCTGATATGTAATAAAACAGCTAGCAATGAGTACACATTATTATAAAACGCCTGTGTGACTTTCCCCTTTCCAAATGTCTTATTACATAATATTACCCTTTATTACCTACAGAATACAGATCAATATGCGTTTCGCTGCGTAATACGTAATTAGGATAAGCTTAAGGTATAGCTAAATACATATGTATTTAGCTATACCTTCAATCCGGTTTAGAAAACACGTGCGTTTGATTAATAAATTATTTCAATTAAAAGTTTAATTTCAATAAACTATTGGTACTGCTAGGTTGTTTAGAAACAGTTTCAATTTTTATTATGCACCATCTTTGTTTAGCTTGATTTATGTTTCAATATCATATTCGTGTTATTACCCAACTTCTATTCGCTAACTAAATATGTTGTGTAGAATGTGTAATATCCCTGTGTTGCCAGGATTTTGATTTTCAAGTAAACATAGAATAATACCACCTAGAATCCTAGAAAAGTGAAGCCATTTCAAAGAGGACAATTTTGTCTACTTTCGTAGATCGACGCCGCAGTGCATCGCATAAACATTCCTATGTTTTTCGTTGATTTAAATTTTTACACACTTACAACTTAAATTTCATATAGCAGCCACATTATGGTTAGGCTTCTGTGGGTGCCATCAAGTATAAAAAACGTGATTTTTACACTTACATAAATACATTTTTAGCTTCACTTACGGCGGACTGATTTATATAATTAAGGGACTATGAGTCTATGCGATGTACGTCTATGCACGTAAATATATCTTCATATTTCGGTTCCAGCGTCCTATACGTGCAAGATAGCCTAGACGGCGAGCCTCGAGTGTTCCTAGACCCCAACAAGTTGTCTGAGGACGGCACGGTGGCGCTGTCCGGCAGCCGCTTCACGGAGGACGGCAACACGTTCGCGTACGGGCTGTCCGCCAGCGGCTCCGACTGGATCACCATACACATTAAGGATGTAGCCACAGGTAATAAATCAATTAGGTCTTTTACAAATGTAACTATGAATCATATACATGTTGTCGTTGATCACAATAAGAATTTCAAATGCGAAAAAACGGCTAATTTTAACATAATTTAGTGTTTACTATGCTGACTATTTTCCGCATTAAGTAAAGCAAAGGTTCTATTAAACTTTTTATGTGTATGAAAATTTATAATTTTCTACCAATATGATGATTGATGACTAGATTATTCAGTGAATTTTGAATATTTATGTTTGTGGCTGGTGGTCTGAAGACCTATAAGAAAACAATGTCGTGTGATTATAAAGATTTCGTCACTCTCTATGTTAGGTTGTCTAAGATCGCAAATTTTATTTAAAACATGCATGTTATTGATTGACGCAGATCAATTGTTAAAACTCTTGATCGATATAAATCAAATCAATTTTATGCCCAGTTCATGGTTTAAATGCGATAAAATATGTCTGTGTAAACACGATATATACTGAATATTTCTAACAATATACATGTAATATTTATTAATAATCAATTGATTTATTTCTAATTTAACAAATGAATCTATAAAATTAAAAAAAAAACTTAATTTAATATAATTGGGAATATCAAGAAAAAAACATATTATATAAGATAGTGTAACTATGCATCACACTGTTAGTGATAGTGATGAGTTAATAACTATTGTTTTAAAAGCAGAATCGATTTTGTCAACAACAAAACAATCGAAATTTATTGATGTAACATTTCAATGCTATAGTTATCTGTTTGCGTCAAACGAATTGAATAGATCACTAATCACTTTGTACTATTATATTTATTAAAAGCATTGAACGGACAAGGACTATCGTATCGGCTAGGTCAACGAAGTTATAATCCTATATAAATATAAAATACTAAACGTGCCCAGCAGCTACGCCCGCTTAATTTCGTTATCCATGGCAATATTGTTATACAATACACTGTTTTAATCCAGACTTTAATCTATTAGCTGTTTCTGTCTGTCCCTATGTATCCTTAAAGGCTTAAACGTTTAAAACTACACAATTGATTTTTAGGCTGTCTTTTTTAAATTAATAGAACTGTACAAGAGAAAGGTTTATACTTTATATGTAGAATATACACATAATATATGCGTGCGAAGTCGGGCTGGTCGGTAGTTTATAATATAAGTAAACATGTGTATATTAAAAGTACTTGCAACAGGATACATAATGCTCTGCCTAGAATACTAATGTTCACTTGTGACTTCTTAAGGATTTTTCCTCAAAACTTGAACTAAAAATATGACTATTTTATTACCACACATATTTATTAGCAGCATTAATAAAATAATACTCATTTCTACATTAATTAAACAATAGAAGATAAAGTAAAAAAATTTTTAGTATTTAAAATAAAAAAAATCTTGTGTTAATTCTGTTTATTTCTTTTCAGGTGAAGACTACCCGGAAGTATTAAAAAAAGTGAAATTCGCGTCTCTGTCATGGACGAAAGACAACAAGGGATTGTTTTACTCAGTAAGTATCCTGAATTGTTTGCATGTTACATACAAACACCAAGTCAGTAATGAGCTCATGATATTTATTCGAGACTGTTTGTTTGTTGAAGAAATTGTTTGATAAAAATACTGTAAAAAAACTTTGAACTTATGTAAAGTACAGTTAACTACAAAGTTAATTGAAATAAAAAAATATATAATTTATTGACTTGCTCATTTCTAACTATTAATATTAACAATGAGATTATATTCTCTTCTCGTTGCTTGTAATTATATAGAAAAATTGAAATAAAGTGTACAACGAAGTTATATTGTTATTTTCACTAATATCTATACCTATTTGATTTTTCGATTTTGACTACTGCTTGGCGCAGTGGTAGCACAACTGCTTTCTGTGGAAGGGTCGTGGGTTCGATCACCACACTGGAAAAAATAAATTTTTAATTTACATTTGTATTTTTCTGGGGTCTGGGTGTTGTTATGTATTATATGTGTAGTTGCCATAACGCAAGCCTTGCTTGGCGTGTCTTATCTTGTCTTGAATATATTAATTTATAAATATTTACCTATACATTCCAGCGTTACCCCGAGCAGACGGGCAAGACGGACGGGTCAGAAACGGAAGTGAACCGCGACCAGAAGCTGTGCTACCACCGCCTCAACACGCCGCAGGACAGTGACGTCATCGTCGTTGAGTTCCCCGAGGAACCCCTCTGGAGGATGTAAGATACAGTGCCTATTATAGCGGTCCAACCTACTATTATTAAGTAAAAGAAAATATTAGCGCTTTATTTATAAAGCTTAAAACATTTCTTTTTCTAAATAGCTTTTTTGACGATCATTCTTATGTCATCCAAATAATATGAACGCGTCAAGTTTATACGAACAACAAATAATTTTCGTTTATTAGAAGTTAATATAAATATTTATTAATATTTGTGCGGATTCACTTAATTGCTATTTACCTTACTTATTGTTTATTGTTGATTTGATTCCCTCCATTTTTGTCACCAACAGAGATATAAATACACGAATAAGAAGCGGTGATAGACGCGCGTAGGTGTTATTTTTGCAAAAAGTACTTATAGTAGTATAGTCTAGTAATATTAGCTATTGTTTTAGAAATACATTTTAAATAATAGGCTATTTGACACTGTTGAAAATATGCGTCGAATTGTGGCCAT
>JADANM010006098.1:8366999-8406831 GCA_026213755.1 Eurema hecabe
CCGCATTTGGCGCGAATGAAGCTCGGAGCCTGGCCGTTAGCCGCGGACGAAGAAGAAATGAAGAAGGTCGAAGAAGCTAGAAATGAAAGAAACTTATCTTCGGATGAAGACGACGAGCGAGCCTTGCCTCCTCCTCCACCGCCGAAACGCGCCTCCCAAGATTCTATGCGCGAATTCATTCTTCGTAAACACTTTTTGGACAAATGCGCTCAAACTCCAACAAAAGACCCACCTCTCCCCGTTTCCCACTCCACTCCAGCTCCTGAAAAGAAAAAGGAAAGTTCTAGAAGCTTAAAACGTGTGTCATGGGCTGAAACTACAAGGGACAGTGATGAAATTTTAGACACATCACTTCAGGAAATTGAATCTGCTTATTCTAATTTAACCAATGTACAAATTAGTCACGATGAGGACTACTTCCATTTCATGTCTGTGGTATTTTTATACATTTGTCAAAATGAGGTGTAATGTTTAATTAATAAATTGTTTTTAAATGCATTTGTTCCCTTTCATTTACTTTACCAATTACATATTGCAGCTAGTAGAATTATTATTTCTGAGATAAACTTGTTTCTACCGATTTCATTAAAATCAGCAAATTTTTGTATAAAAATATGTGTATGTATTTTGTACCATACCTACCTATATTTTATTTTTAACAGTTTCTAAGTTAGATTTGACAATGAATTTAACACAATATGAAGACACTACAATGCATCGTAAATTATTTACTAAACTTGCATATAATTCCAAACTAGTATATTATTACAGTAGTATTTTACAAACCATTATTTATTGATCTTACGTTACCTATATTTATTTAAATAATTATTTTTCTGTGAATTAGACACCCTGAAACTGACAAATGCTTTCGACGTTGCTAATTGTCAAGAGTTCAATCATCAATGCTTTATCACCACTGTCACTGTCAGTTACAACTTGCAAATTGCAATCCGCAAGTGGTCGCTGTACAGTAGTTTTAAGCACATGATAATTTGATAAGTACACCAATTTAGCCAATTTAAAGACTTGATTGAGATTGCTTTGGGTACGTACAATTTAATAAACGCAAAACCCGGTTTGGCGGTAAACAGCGTAAGTTAAGTTTTTCTAAACATACTTTGGTAAGCGATCGTTGATTTTTTTTATAATTACAGAATAATGGCACCAACCGCTGCTGAAGTAAAACCTAAACCGGAGGGAGACCCTATAGGAATAAAAGCGGTTTTATTGGGACCACCAGGGTCAGGGAAAGGTACCCAAGTAAGTAACTATAAACTGCAGAAAAAATAATCTTGAACTTTAATACTCTTATCATTTCCATTGTTTATTCGAAATTTACATAACATTGATTTGTTATATAAGTTTATTGATAAAGGTATTACTTGATTAAGTGTATATTAACGTTTTTTAGGCGCCACGTCTGAAAGAAAAGTACTGTGTATGTCACCTATCTACTGGGGATATGCTCCGGGCGGAGGTGGACTCCGGCTCGGAGTTGGGACGCCGGTTGAAGAAAGTAATGGATGAAGGCAAACTGGTCTCTGATGACATGGTTGTTGATATGATTGACAAGAATCTGGATAAGCCTGAATGCAAAAATGGGTTCTTGTTAGATGGATTCCCCAGGAGTGTACCCCAGGCCGAGAAAGTAAATTCTTAATATACCTGTAATTTATTTTGTTTCCTGTCAATGTTTTTGTCTAGCTATTAACATTGAACTTATTATTCAACTATTATGTAAAAAGTTAAAAGTAAAAAGCAATTTATTTGAATATTAGATTCTATGTAAAACTTGGATATGATTTAGCTGTTTATGAAATGAACTGAGTGTGTAATTTAAAATGAATACTTAAAATAAGTTAGTATATATATCTCCATAGTAAATCTTATATTATAATGTTTACAGCTTGATGATTTACTAGCCAAGAGAAAAACTGCTTTGGATGCTGTCATTGAGTTTGGAATTGCTGATAGCTTACTGGTCCGAAGAATTACAGGAAGATTAATCCACACACCAAGTGGAAGAAGTTATCATGAAGAATTCCATCCTCCTCGTAAGCCTATGACTGATGATGTTACTGGAGAGCCTCTTATAAGGCGTTCTGATGATAATGTTGAAGCTCTCAAGAAAAGATTAGCCACATATCATCAACAAACTGTTCCTCTAGTAGACTACTACATGAGACAAGGATTACACTACCGAGTGGATGCTTCACAAGCTGCCGATGATGTTTTCAGCAAAATTGATAACATTTTCAAAACTTGTATATTTAGCAGAGCCCGATCAGCTTTATAAGCATCTATCATCTTTAAGCTGAAATGTTTTGTACAAATTTTACTTTTGTAAAATGTGGTTGGTTTGGTGAATGTTTCATAATATTTACTGTTTTCTAAGCAAGAGTGAATTCTATTTTAGAAACTTCTTTTTCTTGTACAAATACAAATAATGGAATCATGGTTTTTTTTATTTCATTTCTACACACTCCTTATTCATACAATAATAGATATGAAGAAAAAACAATTCAAGGTTCAAACATTTAATTGTAGTATATATTTTATTACTTTACAATATAGGTAGGTACTTTATTTTTTGTATGTCCAATTACACAATAATATATCTAAGCTCGATTATGTTACAAGAAATTTTATTTAATTTTTTGAAATTAAAGTATATGACTTTTTTTATAACTGGTAGTTAAAGAATACCTCTATTGAAAGTTACGAAAATGAAATAATTATTCTACTGAAAGTTAGTAGGAGTTTGTTAAAATTTCACTAATAAACTGTATATTGATTTAATTGTATATTTGAAACTACAAAGGAGCTAGATTCAAAAAGGCCTACAAATTTGTGTATTAACATTAAGTACATACAGTTTAATTGACTACAGCTAATTATATGAATGGCTATAGGTTATATATATTAAGACAGTATTTTAATGTAACATATCCCTGAGTGTCACAGCCAAACAATATCATTCTTTGCACTAGAAGAGATCCCCTGGTTTCAGACTAAAGCATAAAAAGAATGTTATAAATAGCACGTAATAATTATTAAAGTATTACACATATTTTTAAATGTATATGAACCACAAGGGACTTAATTTCGGATATTAAATATACTATTATGTATTTAGTATCTAAAGTATCAATTGTATGAATTAATTATAATGAATATTATGGATTGAAGCTTCAATGTTTTAATATAAATGAATTGTTATGTATTGGTCCATATCCAGTAGTGAAAAAATAAAATAAAACAACACAAGAAATGGTCAAAAATCCATGTAATTAAGTTCATCTGTATTGTAATAATTTTTTTATAAAATAAAATATTACAAATGGAAACTTAAAAGTAATATTTGATTAGAAAAAATATACTGATTCCGAATTGAGTTGCATGATTAAGAATTATGGACATAAACGTAAACTAGAAAAAGATGAATTCCCAAGTTGTTGTATTAAAAGAAAAATAAATAACGTAATATCTATAATATGATCGAAAAGATCGTACGATTTACAATTTGATTTTGATCAATTTAAAAATATATCACATGTTGCATGTAGAGCAACGTCCAGTCACATAATGATGGACAATTGAGAAAATAATAATTAAAAATGAAAGTCGAAAAGTTCCCGCCAAAATTGTGTCGATAAATGTTGCCATTATTTTTTTATTGATTGTTTTGTTTTTTTTTTATAATTTCGCACTTACAGTCAATGCGAGTTATGATGTAGTTATTAGCTTAAGTTTATTCCTTGTAATTGGTCAAACGTGGAAATATTTTTATCACTGCAAAATTACTTATTCCTAACCATAAAAATGATTACTATTTCACTTTTAATACGACGCAAAGTTCATCTGTTTCTAGTTCGGAGACAACAAAGTACCTATAAGGACTAGTATGTATTCTGAACACCAAAAGCGAACATGCACCAGCGTTTCACTCACAAATACTCTCATATATAATTTCATATTTCAATATAATTATATTAACCGCAAAGCGACAATGATATGATTACAAATGGATATGAAAATTTTACACGATAGCTACATAATTTTACAATCTTACCCTTTTAGGTCTACTCTGCATTTCACGACGATATAACATATTATTGTCTGTTACGAAATGTGGTTAAAAACTATTTTATTACGCTTAAAATTCTGTTATTTAGGAAGAGTCATTTGGAAAATTGAAGGAGCATCGTGAAATGTAAGACGTACTACGATTTATCTATCTACAGAGTGTCATGGACATTCGAGACGAAGTCTAGCTTTCAAATAAATTACTACAACTAAACAATATTTACAAACACGAAACTAACCGCAGTTCAAGTCTACGCCACTACATAGCTTTGGATACTCGTTCTACACTAATTACGATAAAGCTTCAAAACAACATTTACATATATAATCGATGACCTTGTATATTATATTTATTACAATAGTATCGGTCCCGGCGAGAAAAACCGCGCTATGAGCCTACTTACTATCATCTGTATGTTTCCTTCATTATTCACATATAACTTTAATATTTTTATGAATATTAAGTGCAGTATGTTATTTCTGTTCACATCCCAAATCAATTATTCAAATAGTTGACGGTATTCAAATATTCGATAAGGCAACATTGACACAGCGTTCAGGTAAGCTTATATTGAATAACATTTATTTTAAATTTATATTTCATGTACATACAATAATTTCTTCATAAAAGTGACTATTCTGTATACAATTTCGTCATTATTAATAAGCGGCTTTAAAGGTATAAAGTTCACTTTTTGTATAAAATAATGAAGGCTAGTCATTAAAACTAAAAATTACAAACTTATTTACAGATAACACTCGAAATGGGCACCGTTCCGAAAAAATGCATTTTATGCATTAACTTAAATTTTTTGATAACAGAAACACCGAATGCGACTGGTCGAACAATTTTATAATTAATGTAAAAAGCTGTAACAATTTAAAAATATTAAGTAAGAATCAATGGTCATCTTAGCGAAATAAAAAATCTGAAGACTTAATTATTAAATTTAAAAGAGAAAAATCTTTTTTTTAAATAAAAACCTTCTGATATTTTGTCTATGGTAGGTTGTTACACCATCTATGAGAATTAACACGAGTCCTGACAAATTTATTGCCAGCTACTGAAAACAATGCTATATGTATAGTAATTAAATTTAACACACCCACTTTGTGACTATAACAAGTCTATGCATCGTCAGATACTAAATGGTACAGTCGCGTCCATTAGAGATTATGACATAACGAGCCACCTGGAATTCCAAATGTACAATCGCGACTATAAGAGGGTATAACACAGGTTGTATATACAACATCCAAGTCCAACATACAAAAGGACAGCTAAAACAAGTATTTTTTTAACACGTCGGAGTAGCTTATAGTACAGTCGCGACCATTAGAGATTATATGACATAACGAGTCACCGCTTGGAATACTAAATGGTACAATCGCGACGCGATACAGCGTCCTATAAGTACAGTCAACGACAAAACGTCGATTATAACTCCAACATGTGGTACTGTCGCGACCAATCGAGGTTCTACGACAAAGCGAGTCACGAAGCCCGCGTTGGTTTGTATAGTACAGTCAGCACCAAAAGATGGCGTTACGTAGTGCTAGTGGTCGTGCAGGCGGTCGTGCGAGCGGCTCGACGACCGCGACGTCTTGCGCGGCTCCAAGTACGCCGCCGGCGCCCAGCCCTCGCCTTGACCTCCTAGAAATATTCATTAACTTATGAGAAGGTAGAGTTCGTTGTTGTGTAAACTTGGGCATATCTGAATAGAATTTTTATAATGTCGATTTTTATGCAAACAAACATTAAAAGTATGTTACATGTGTTGGTTAATTTTTATTAAACAACACATATAATATAATATTTTTATGGTATAATGTGTTTATATAGTTGTCTGATAAATGAGTAGGTAGTTGTATCCGATGATTTTCATAGCGTAGTGTTTAACACCATTTTTAATATTTTTCGAACAATTAGGACGTAAAATATGTATTTCACGACTCTAGTACAGACGTGTACAGTCGACTACACTATTCATTTAAATTCGTATACTTAACAATTAACACGTCATTCAAAATTAAATTCATCAATAATTGGTATCGTGAAAAAGGTACAATATACCTAATCATATCATTAGATAGTAATGGTTAAAATAAAGGAAATAATAATTCATCGATAAAATGTATGGTGTATATAGTATTTTATAGTGTGTATGTATGTGTGTGTGTGTATGTGTGTGCGTGTGTGTGAGTGCGTGTGCGAGTGCGAGCACGTACCGGCGAGGCGCACGTACCACCAGCCCGCGCAGCCCACCTTGAGCAGGTCGGCGTGCTGGCCGGCGCGCAGCGACACCTCGCTGGCGCCCACCGCCGCGTACTCCGACAGCGCCACCAGCGCCGCGCCCACCGCCTGCGCGACAGCGCGATAGCGCAACCACACCGTCATTACCACTACCACTACCACTTTATATACCCGCTCGATCGACACCTTCACACATCGATAACTACTGAAATAATTAGTGTCGTTTTGTGTTGTCAACAGTCTCTTATTGTATGCATAATACAATGCATTCCGGATTTGGTTTACCATAGATTCTAAAATTAAAAGACCTCCCGGAAAATTTATTTCTCTGTGTCTTGTGTTGTAACTATCAATCATTTATTTTAGTTAAAGTGTAAATTTAATTAAATTGAAACTTTAAAAAAAATGTTATTGGCACGACATTTGTATAAATGGACTTCTTTATACTGTATGGTTCAAAGAAGAAAAACGTCTTAAGATAATGAGAGTATAACTTAATTCTATAATACAATCTCTAACACACTTCATACTGGCCTATTAATCTATGCCTATGTGTAGAATAGTGACATGGCACTTGCATCAAGTTTTCCTAGATTCTAAATGTCGTAAAATCATTAGTCTTTAATTAAAACGTTATTTTCGTTCTATTAGTGTTTTGTTAGTGTTAGTAAACATTCTATAGCACACCGTCATGCACGCATTCTATGCACAAACACCTCAGTCGTAAACACATTTTGCACATCGAAGACATGCGTGTTAAACCCCATTATCACTTCGCATATAATCGCGACGGAATCATTCATGCAACACCGTTGTTAATTAGCTAACATTCAATATTCGCTTTCTTTATTTACAATATTTTAACTGTATCAGTTTTTCTTATTATCTTCAGATACCTTATATGTCAAATTATAGATTATTTATCTATGGTGAAAGGTGACAGTTAAAATATTGAAGTTTAGAAATGTTAGAGCGTAAAAAAAAGAATTAGTTGTCTGTTTTGGCTAAGCCTGGCATGCTTGCGCATGTATATTATATATGTGTAATTATATATGGATTTATTTGTAGATTTTTGGTAAAAATATTTTGCACATTTATTTTTACATAAATATATACTTATAATTTTTGGGTAAAATATACGTTTACTTTAGAAAGCCGTTGTTTTTGTGATTCACATAATTTTTACGTTAGTTTTATATATTTGAAATAATAATAATTTAAACATTTTTTAAATAGAATATGCAAGCATGTTTTCGCAGCTAAAAGTTTGTGCGAATGATAGAAATCTGTGTGCGGCAAGAAGTTTTCATGTTTCGAGTCTCGTTTCTATATAGCGCAGCGAATATGATAAATATATGGAATGAGAAGACAGAAAATTTGTAATGAACATCTATGGTCATATAGCTTTCCAATAAATATACATACAACATCGATAAGCGAAGCGCACGAAAGTATCATCAAAGCACACGACAATGAGTGTCATACAAAACAAAACATGACTTACACGATGGCAACGTTCACCGAAAACTGACATATCCAATGACGTAGTTTTCTTTGGTTACTATAATTGGATATCTAAATCAGTCTTATGTACATAGGTGAGGGCATTCTATCAGTATTGCGACACGTAAAACGTGGACGTGGCTTGTGTGGAGCCCGACACGGAAAAGAACTGTACCATTCTGTGTATAGTACCGTTGAGACCCACGGCCTCCGTCACCTGTTGAACAACACAACATAAGCGGCCATTTTGCCATTTTGACAGTACACCGCAATGGCGGGAAGCGGCCATAGATTCCAAACGAATTGCAAAACAATCTGTTAACGTGACAGGTGCTCAAACATTTGGTGTTGCTATCTGTTGAAACTATAAGCGATGATTGGTGGGTGGCTAACGAAAATGCTTCAGCGGATGACTATTTTAATTTTATTGACATTTTTGTTTTAGAGAATTAGTAGTAAATGTGCACAGAGCTAAGTATTAATGAATTACTACCAATTCTCATAGATTTACAATTTTATAGATCATTGTTATTCGCGGAAGCGTTTGTGCGTTTGGGGTGGCAGCCTAGTCATGCGCTACCCGGTGACTATTAGCCCGCATTCCTCTATAAATTCGCTTTACACTTACATATGGAGTGGTTCACTTCACTCACACTGTAACCCAAAATTAGTAACCATTAATTATCTGCACCACTTTAGTTGTCCCTAGCACACCCCGGTTAACACCCATTGTTAGTAGCTACTAGTATGTATAACAATATGTTTTATTATTATATACTATTATTACACCCTAAAATTGAAATAAACATGTATTAACATAGTCTATAAACAACTGTTGAAATATAGTTCTAATTAACTTTACATAGAATAATATCTATTAAAATTCTAGAGAAAAACTTTTAACAATAAAATAAGGGCCTTATCATAGCTACATAACTTCCTTTTTCTTAAGAAGTATAGAAGGTTCTTTCTCATTGGACTACATATTACCTGCTGCTGAAGCGATGAATAAATAAAAGACTATATTCATGTATATGTATACATATACTCGTATTGAGTAATACGAGCGCCCTGTCCCGCCCTTGTCGTGTGTACCCATACGTGTGAGTTTGTTCAGCTATAGTCTATGCGTGTGTGTGTGTGTGTGTGCGTGTGCGTGTGCGTGTGTGTGTGCGTGTGCGTGTGCGTGCGGCACGTACCGGCGCGTGGTCGTCGTCGTCGTCGTCGTCGGACGGGTCGGTGGACCAGCCGGGCTCGTCGTGCGCGTCGGACGCGGCGCGCGCCGGCGCCACGTGCACCGCCTTCGGGGGGATGTCCCACGAATTCGTTTGGATTAGCGTCCTGGAATTAGTGAGTAGAATTTGTTAATAATATTTTAATAAATTGATTTTTAAAAACTATAGAGATTTCATATTTTTTATAACTATGGTTTCGGGCTTCGATTCACAGTAAAACTTAGAAAAGCTGACATACTCAAACTACAGGAAAACTATAAGGAACGGACTCTCTTCGAATTAGCCCGCCCGATATACGCTGAAGCTCAACAGAGAGGACTTTAGTCCAAGCTTACCAGCATTATAAAGCACCACACAGGTAGGAGTATAAACGCAGCATGATGGCGTATAGTACGCGTCATTTATGTTTAGCGCTGGACGACAATAGCGGCGCATCGGTAGAATCGCGCTCGTAATTGACGTATTGGTGCAGAAAGACAACACAACTGGGACAACCAATCAACGCTCTCGCGCAACCGACGAGCACGCGCCCCGCGCGCCGCGCCGTTCGCTCGATACCTTATTTTTGGCTTCTGCGCAGGTTTCGTTCAGCGCTAAAGATTCGTGACGCGTAATATACCTGTCATGCGCGTCATGTCCTCTAGCACGGAGCGCACTCGCACGACACGTACCTGTGGTGCTGCGCGTGCTGCGCGTACTGTCGCACGCGCTCGCCCTTGAGCTCGTTGAGCTGGTCGAGCAGCACGCGCTTGACGCGCTCGACCCAGGCGCGCTTGACGTCGGCGGAGGGCGCGCTGAGCGTGTGCACCTCGCTGCGGCCCTGCCGCCACACCTCGAACTTGCGCGCGTCGCCCTTCACCGACTCCGTCAGGCCGATCTGAGACATCTGCGGGGCGGTACACGCATATGATATACTAACGGCACAGTTATTTTTATAAATAGTTTCTCGTTTTACATTCAGTTTTTGTAAAGTTACAAATCCCTCCTATATATTATTATTATTATATATATAAGGTACAGTTTGTTTTGGGAGTTACAACCATCTAGGTTTGTGACTGAACGAGTGTTCGTTAAGTAAGTAATAATTGATATTTGACATACAAGTTATATCGATAATTGCACCAAGAACACTGGGAAATATATCACATAAATAACACACAAAATTATGTCCCTACAAAGGGACCATACTATACTATACTACATAATATATGGATAAACATTAATAATGATTTTGATTTTTTTTAATTCCTCAAAATAGAGAAAAATTGAGATTTTGAAAAACACTACTCAAAAGTTAAGGATATTAAAATGGGCCATACCTGAAGATCATGTTTGAAATGGTAAGTCTTATTATGGCTGTTCTTGGCAGCCGGTTTGCAGAAGAGCATGGCCTTCTCGTAGAGGAACACGTGTCTGCGGCGCGGGCGCAGGCGCAGCCGCAGGTCGCGCTTGTTCTCCGACACCACCAGGAACGAGCCTTGGAGGAGTAACTCGCCTTGCTGACTTAAATCCACCTGGTTGAGGACATTTAATACGTGTTTTCAGATATGGCAACATAAAGCATTATTATTTTTAATTAAAGAAGGTTTTTTAAGAAAGTTGCCCTAGTTAAACAAGATTGGGTTCGTCATTCTTTTATATATTTGAATTTTCGCCTACTTGTAAAGAATAAGAAGAAGGATGAAGGAAATAATAAAATAAGAAAAATCCTTCGTGTCGATTTTTTTGTATACACAACTAATTTATACTTATTGCCTGTGTTGAACATTAAATTGTATAAAAGTAATAGAATAAACAATATTGGACAGTTCTTTCAGTTAGATACCTACAGAGATATTACCAGAAAAACACTTAAAGAAAAATAATGCTTCAGTAATGTAGTGTCAAGTAAAGAAGAGAAGATAGAAACTCACGGGCACGCCGGTGATGGCGATCTGGTGCATGGAGTCGTTGACGCACTTGAGCACCACGAGCATGCAGTCCAGCGCCTGCTGCAGGCTCGCCTGCATCGACCCGCACTCGCTGTAGCGCAGCAGGTCCTGCCATATACACACGGTAATAGATACTTCAGGGGACTTGGGAGCAGCGCCATCTGTGACTAGATGGCAAGCAGTGATTGTGTTATGGTAACTAGATGTCGGATAATTTGCAGATACATACATACAGTAAATACATGTATTCATTCCTTTCATTCATAAAACAATTGTGCTGCCAACTGCGCCAATATCAATATTAACATAGAATTAAAACATACTGCTTGTTAAAGTTGATTACAGAGTGGTTCGTTGCATACAACAAAACGCTCTTTGTACGGGGATCACGCAAAGGTTTCTAATTGAACCTATTTGAACCATTGAACCATAAGATTGACACAGCACAGCACAGGAAAATCATCCGTCCATATGGTTCAAGACAAAAGTGGCTGGAACGAAATTGAACCCTCAAAGGAAAGGTTTTGTTGTGTTCATACCTTAAGCAGCAGCTGGTACTTGGTGATCCTCTGCACCGGTTTCAGCAGGTAGGCAGCAAGTGGCAGCTTGTGGCCGAGGCGCTGCTGGCACGCCTGCAGGAACAGGTGCGTGTCCACCAGCGCCTCGCGCAGCCGCTCCGAGCGCGGAATGTTCTGGCAGTAGTAGCTGTACAGGTGGTAGAACGTCTCCTTCTGGAACGTTCCATAGCCATGGATAACATTTTCTTAGGACAGATCCAATAGGACTTTTTTGGTGTTCAAGTTGGTAAGACGGACTCTTATACAAGCGAATATTGTAAAATATTGGTTAAAATTAATTTTAGTGAAGCAATTATTACGTTAGTTAAAGCATTATGTACTAAATGCACGAACCAACATTTGTTATCAAATTGCATAAAGTAATGTGTGAATGTTCAAAGTATCAATTATATAACAAACTAACCGCACCCCGCGGTTTTACCCGCGTAATTGATCCATAGCTTTAAAGAAATTAATTATTTTAAGCATACATAGCGACACAGAAGAAAGCGACTTCGTTTTATACTATGATATCAAAAGAAGCAACTGATAGAACTAACCTTTTCAACAAAACAGAGTGCAACCAGTTCAGTCGCTGAGATCGATTTTTCTAAGTCTTTAAGGAATATGTCTTGGTGAAACGTGAATAGCTCGTGTAAGTTGCCGAATAAAACGTCCGACTGTCCCACAAGCGACGCTGGTAGTATGTGCTGGTTCTCCGGTTTTTCCATTTCTTCTTTGTAGCCCTGCGAAAGCACAATATTATCTATTTAATAACACTCTAGTTAACATCTATAACACAAAACACAGTTATGTACCGAGCTAAGTGATGTGTATTCACTGATAGTATCACACCATTGTTGCAAACGCCTTTCATAGTCTTCGTAAATCGCTTCCAAACATTCCTGAGCGGATGGCGACAAACTTTCGTCGTGTTTTTGAAAGATGCTTTTAATACTTTGCAATTTAGATGAAAAATTATTTAACATTTGGCTGCGGTTCAAGCTACGCGACTTTTTATTGTAGTCCTTTTGATATTTTTTACATTGTGTATAAGAATATTTGAAACTCTTATCTAGAGTAGTTCCCTGTCTTTTCTTTCGACACGATAGCGTTGAATTTAAACTACGAACATAACTATCCGTATTGCTCTTGGTGCACAACGTTGAAGTTTTGGAATGAGAAACTGTCGAGTAATGATCGATTATAGTCTTATTCCATTCTTTCATTATTCTTTTGTAATCTTTCAAAATATTAGTGAGCACATCGTCACAATCTTTGCTACTGGCACTCGTGTTTCTTAACTCGGTGCAACTATTTGTTTGTAACTGGGAATCTTTAGAAACCGTCGTATCTGTTAAATATTCAGGAGTAGATATGCGAACGTCTGTCTCTTTACATCCGTATATGGGATTCTTGACAATTTCGGGGATGTCAACTACAGTATCGGCCGTAGTTAAAGACTCCGCAGTGTTATCTTCAGATATTGTCACAATATCAGAATCCGGTAAATATTCTATTTTTTCTTCTATCTTTGGCGCATCCTCATACCCAGGCAGTAAATTTCCATAATAGAAATTTCCAGTGAATGGTTCCATGCGTACGGGTTTCAAATTTTTACGCGGATATTTGATTCGGTTTGTTTTGCCAACATCGTTGCAGGATTTTTTGTTCCGTTTATTTTTGGTCTTATCGAAAAGTGCAATCTGATTTGCATAATCACTAAAGAGCGTGGAGTCGGACGCAGTTCTCGATATCCGTTTTTTCTTCCGCGTGGTCGAGCTGTCATTTTTTCGGTAATACCACGAGTAGGAAGTTCCGATGCTGAGGTTGGCGGAAGACTTGTGGAGGTCGTATTTTCCATATTTCATATTACACCGAGCGAATTGTATCACGCAACCGAGAGCTTGCACCGGAGTGCAATTGGCGAATGTTAAAATGCATCGCGTTCCATTGAGTGGGCCCGGGCTGGTGGTTGCGTGCGTCGCATTCAGTACATCAGATAAATGTACCTGGCGAGATGTCAGATGGTCCATAACAGGCCATTGAGCACACATGTACGTACACTAGTTTAAATACAATGGCATATTTAATTTTCAGAGCGCGTAACGCACAAGAGATATCGGGATATTAAATGAAGTGTGTCATGGGTATTTGCATTTTGGAATGGGTAATGAAGGAGGCTTGCCGTGAATGTATGGGAAGGTTACTCACGGCGAGTATGGAGCCTAGTTCCTGTACGTAGATCCTCTCTGTCTGCAGCAGCTCGGCGAGCACGTGGCCGCGCCGCGACCGCCGCGCCTCGGCGTCCTCCCCTCCGGAACTCTCTGAGCCTCCTGACGTTTCCATCTGAACACAAACATATTTCATTTAGTCTTCATAATGTATAAAAATATGTACATAATTATTAAGACGAAAAATACAACAAGTAAAAGAAGGGTAAGATATTTAAGAGTACATAAAAATACGTTATAGGATTTATATTTTATGAGATGTTTCTGGGGTAATTTAATGAGAGGATAGTGAGTTAAAATGGCTCACGTCTAAACTTCAAAGCGATTTCATATTTTTACAATACATATTATAATTATGCCTCATCATTTTCAAGTTATTTTAAACCACTTCATTTATCGCAGTATCTATTACAGTGTTTTTCTTTCAAAATATCAATTTTGACCTGTTAATGACGGGCGATGACATCTTTCAAACCATAGTCGTTAAAAATGTCTACAGAAATAGTTTCAAAATAGTTGTTATTTAATATATTTCACACTATTATGTTGTTTAACATATTATAGTATCCCTTTTCTTTAAAACCTAGCTCGATAATAATAAATACCAACATAATACAAGGCATTTAATCAAATGTATAATCGAGATATAAGTACATGTAGGTAAACATAGGTAGGTACATAGAATAAAGAACGGTAAGTAAATAAATTTCGGGTATTAGTTTCCCGATCGTTGTAAACAATATCGAATCCTACACAGACATGTTAAACAAATCACATTAAAGTTTAAGCGTCGTGAAAGTTTATAGAAACTTCACCCAAATTCCGTCGGAACAAATCGCCAAATGCAATTGCATACGGTCAAGTGTAGATCACATCGTAAGTAATTCGCTTTTGCTCATAATATCCGTTACTATTCCGTTAAACTTTTTATAGGATTCAGACATGCGATCTTTAAAAATACATTCAGATTTGTAGGTCATGAGTGAATGCATAACCACTAGCGCATAGGATGTTCAACTTTGATTCATTTTCATATAAAACACTTCTCTTCAGCTATGAATGGATTGTATAAGTTAGTAATTTAAGCGGAAAATACAGCAGCCTACTTTTGATGAATGGGCTTAATAAACACTTTCATAGACCTGTTTTCATTACAATAACAAATGGAGCGTTCTTTTCATTGAGTTTTTTTATAATGTTTTAATTAAACATCAAACGAAACTTACATTGATATGTTGTTCAGAGAAATCCTTAACAATTTTGTATCCAGTTTTGAGCACAACGTTTAGGGTATCCATAGTAGGTAGTTAGTACACGTTTCACAGAGCGCAGTTTAAAAGGCGTTATTACAAAGAAAAATCTTTGTATAGAGGATGCGAGCGGCGCACATGGTGTGTGTTTTGAGCGAGAATAAGGAACTGATGGGACGGACCGATGCGAAGGGGCGCGGGATACGTTGGGATCGTAAAAAAGTGGTTGCCTCCACTTGGCCGGAGAGCGCGGTTGTTGCTCTACATATCGCGTTTTGGAACGTCTTTTATTTAGGGATTTGTTTTTTTAAACAAAAAAGAGCTGGTGCGTTATGATGCGTTGTAAAGAATCTGTTGAATAATAATATTGTGGATGTAACTGGTAACGCTAAGTAACAATTTGAGAAATTTTTTTAGGTTCATAAAATATAGCATTATAAGTACCTATTGTTTCGCAGTAGCAATGATGGTGTATTTTATTAATTTGTAACGACTTGCGTATAAATAAATAATCATCGTAATTGTACTAAACCTTAACAGTTACCCTTAAATATAATGACAACCTCTTAACATAATAACGGCCTGGTAATAAAATAATTTTAAGTAGAGTATTCTCTCGCTTGTTCAGTTGAGAAAGGACGTACGTAGATCTTGTATGTGTGTGTGTATGTGTGTATGTACCAGTGTTAGTACACACCTGCCGGGCTCCTTACAATCGTAGACAGATCCTTGTAGCTCGCGGTTGGGGGTTAATTGAAGTTATATTCGAGTTTAGTGACAGTGTGTAATTATAAATAGATTATAGTCTAACCAATTCAATATTAATAAAACACTTGTCTAGAATTACAAATCCGAGTCAAGTTTTTGAATCAAAAGTTTGACGTGTATTAAAATAAATGATTTTTATTTTATTTCATGAAGCATTTTACGTAATACCTATACAGTATTTTATGAAGCGTTTATCTGTATTATTTTTGCATTCAATTTCACATTAAGTGAAATTTGTTATCGTTTATATAGAAATTAATAATTAATGCACCAACAGTGATAAGTCAATTAATAAATAATGGTACATGGTCTTTTTAAATACTAATTAAAAATTATACTAGCTACGATGTATTAAAGTATCAATGGAAACGTTTTTACGTCTATACATTCGACTAAATCTTAAGAAGAGCATTCAATTCTTGTATGTAGTATATTGTTATTTTTTGTCTGTTGGAACAGCTGTAGCCGGCATTGTTTAGAGACCATCTCAAAGAGCACGTGCTGTTTCGTCTTGTCTATGGATATTTGAATACATTGAATGCTTTATAATCTATGAAATTCTCTTCTAAAAACAAGCATAGATAATTTTGGTTTAAATTCAAAAAGCACGTAGGTAGACTTAATATTGATAATAGCAGTAATTAAAAGAACATGTGTTATATTATTTAGATGCATCTTAGACCAAGACAAACAAGTGTGATAAAAGTAAACGCGATGTTATTTATTATGTAGTGATTCGTAATTAGTTTTCCAATACTACATCCTATCCTATTACTATTATAAAGGCGAAAGTTTGTAAGTATGGATGTATGGATGTATGGATGTATGGATGTATGGATGTTTGTTACTCTTTCACGTAAAAACTACTGAATGGATTTGAATGAAACTTTACCACAATATAGCTTATACATCAGAATAACACATAGGCTACAATTTTTGAGGATTATAAGGGAGGAAAGGGAGGGTCACAGTTTATATGAAAGTCGACGCGAACGGAGTCGCGGGCAATAGCTAGTCTCTAATATAATCGTTTGATTATTTATTTTGTTGTCGATATTTGAGCGTCATCCAAACGCAATAAAGTACACTTAATTACAACTGCGTTTCCAAATACAAAGATATCTGTTACCTTATACTTTTTTATCTGCTAAATAACCACATCGTACTTCAAGAAATAGTAAAAACAGATTCATTTAAATCGGTTAAGTTATTATCGAGTTATGTACTTAGCAACATTTGACGATTTAATTTTATATTCAAGAAAATAATTAAACAATTTTTGTTCGAAAATGTACGCAGTAGGACTCATTTCTTCGAAGTGATAGACTTTATTCTTATAATATATTGTTTAATAATAACATAAAGCTATAAATACATTAAGTGCTGATTTACGACTGTTATCAATGAATTACTCTCATAGCAAGCTAGATAATATCAATGAAATGAAACTGGAAATCGTATAAATTGTTTATTAGTATTGGAGAGAATAATAACTTTTTGTTAGTTATACGTGTCTTGTTATAAAACTGTGGTCGCGGTTGAATGGCGTCGTTACGATTCAATTGATAGCTGTATTTTATTTACTTTGATAAATTGATTGTCGGATCAAATTTAGCCCAACAGTTTAACGAATAAAGGTTTTTACTTCTATCAGTTTCGGTTACTATATTAAGCAGTAACTCTCTTAATATAAATTCTTTTTTGCTATAAAAATGTTCCGATATTTATCTTTAACTAGCTGTCCAAACGCGACCCCGTTCAAGCTGTACCTATCCTACCCGAAACCTTGAACCCTAAACCTATTTTTTTGTTTAAGAACCATCCTTGTAAGTCCAGCAATATTCTAAAAAAAGAATTACGTAAATCGGTTCAGCTGTTATCGAGTTATGCGCTTACCAACATATTTTGCGTTTCATTTTTATATATAAGATTACACTGATGTTTGTTTATACTATAATAACTTAATTAAATGCCTAAGTCTCTTAATATGATTTGGCAACTAATGTTAACTACTACTAAGACCGCAAACTGACATCTTTTATCGCTTAAGTGTTAAATAAAACCATTAGGAAAACTCTTTCTAAATTACGTTAACCTGCTTGTCGGTCTCATAAATATACATGGATCTATTCGTAGGCGACGCACGCACTTTTCTTTCTTACCCTTTAAAGACACGGAACTGCCTTGGCTCTGTGATCATGTGTGAGGAATTACCAAGTGAAGCAAAGTGAATTGCAGTTGTACCCATATTAATTGTAATTAACTATTTTTTTACATTTATTGTAAGTAACTACACTATCGTATTAAGTATTATCCTGTGATGATGATGTATGTAATAATATTTTAAGAAAAAAATATAATTAATCTGTACTAATATTATAAAGAAGTAAAGTTTGTGTGTTTGTAAAATTGTAAGGGGTAATCTCGGGATCTACTGAAGCGATTTAAAAAATTCTTTCGCCAATAGAAAGCCACATTATTGCTGAATGTCATAGGCTATATAAAAAAGGATTGATAACATTATGCCCAACGAAATGGACACGGGTCCGCTAGTTATGAAAATAAAGATAAAGCCAAATAATTATCGAGATTCTATTTTGATCTGACAATATTGATCCAACAATTGATGTCACATCATTTGAATTACAACAACAAAGCATGTATTTCGTTTATTTTCTTTTACTTTTGATCGTAATTCGTAATAACTCTGTTAATCGGTACGGTTTCCGAACTACCACAGTTGTCAGCAAAAAAATATTTAACCGTGTTTTATTATCTCAAACTATACAGGGATGAAATAACTAAGTTATTAAATATTATGTGATTTAATCATGTCTATTAGAATGTCTAATCTACTAGCTCATGGGGTAACAATATACTGATTTTAATCAAAAGGCGATATAATAAAAATTAGATAATAAAGCTTGTATTACGAAGTATTCTCACCCACATCCGGGAACTATATCTTTAGTGCACATCCTTAATTAGCGCATATGGCCTCTTGACAAAAATTATCCATAGTTTTTACTACATCCGTGATTTAATACAACAATGAGAGGTCGTTGGTAATTATGTAGGGGAAGTTATTAATTAGCTTTAAACACGCTCAATGGAGCTCACTCGATTTATAATAAGGAATATGTAGGGTATAAAAGATTTAGTTCAGAAAAGATTTGCATTCTGAGAACGATTCTGAAGATATTATGTAAGCCGAAAAATTGGGTTTCAATGTTGTCCACAATATAATAATAATGTATTATATTTTTATTTACTTCAAGATTAAATCGTACGGTATGACCACGAGGAATCGACGTATTCAATATTCGGGATTACGTCTACAAGAAATTAAATTATTGAAGTGCATATATGTAGAAGAATCACATCATTTGATGTAAAAACTGTACTTACGAAAAAAATTGTATTTATAGTGATATGTAATTTATCCTTTATCTTGTAGTCGCGATAACACAATTCGCTTAGCGTGCCACTAGATGGCGCTGTGTTAAACTAAGCGTCCTGAAGTATCTCTTTTAAATCATTATGAGAACTTCTACATTCCGTGCGTAACTAACATCGGCATAGCTAATGAAATCAGTATAATAACAGCTGGTAACACCAGCGATACTGCGAACTATGAACCGTTGACTCGTCACGAGGTAAAAACAGAACAGTTCGATTTCAACCGGCACAGGCTCCCGTTAAACTCCGTTACTGTAGAGTAATTTGTTATATGGAACTCATATCCTATACTTTACCACAGAGCCTAGAAGCTGTAAGGCTTAAATTAAATTTTCATGTACCGTATGGTATGCGCCGTTGGATGAAGTACTTTATGGGAGTAGTTCTCTTGGTAAATACGCTTATATACTCACACACACACTCATATGTATGCATGTACACGTATGTACACACATACGCGCATATACACATGTCCGAAAAAAAAGAAGCTTTCAGAGAACTTTCAATAAAAACAAATAGTAATATACTTTAATCCTGGTCTTTGAAATACAAATGAATTAACTGAAGTAACATTAAGCATAACCGATTTTCATGCTATTTTTAATATGTATAGAGTTATTCAAGAGGAAGTTTTATAGTTATCATACATGCGTGCGACGCCGGGGCTGGTCGCTAGTTATAAATAAAAGCAATTAACCAGCCGTTATATGGATACGCGGTAGTGAATTTTGTGTTGTGGTCACTTGATTGCAGAAGAGCGGTTTTCATTACGTTGTTTGAGGTTTCAGGTGCTAGGTTCATATTACCATTATAATAGATTTACATATCTACAATCTACATATAATATTTTTATAAAGAAAATTTGTACACTCGTGAATTTAAGACATGTATGCCACCGTCAGAACTGGGGCATTTAAAAGGAAATCATCAAAATAGTTAAACAAGTCGTAAGTATCAAGGAAACAGCAACAAAGCAATTACAACCCAATCAAGATTTTTTTGAGGTCGGTTAAAAATACATACATACATATAAGGATTTATGTTATAATGAAAGCGTTGTCTTATTTACGCCTTATAATTTAAAACCGAGTATCGTATAAAAAATAAAATCAATGTATCATCAGTTACAGTATCGACTCGATAAACCTATTCAACGTTCATATTGAATTCCATTTAGTAGCGAATTATTGAATATTTTAAGTATTTTAGTTATATATAATAAACTAGCGACCCGCCCCGACTTCGCTCAATATATATTGCATGTTTTATACATATAAACCTTCGTTAAGAATCACTCTATCTTTTAAAAAAACCGCATCAAAATCCGTTGCTTGGTTTTAAAGATCTAAGCATACAAAGGGACAGACAGACGTCGGATAGCGACTTCGTTTTATACTATGTTTTGAAAATTGGTTTATTACGAAACAGATTACATTATAATAAATAACTTAATACATATACGTACCTACGTACTGTATTGGATTTAGCATACAAGCAATGAGCATAAACTTGAAGTGATAAGTATGTAGTCCAATAATTAATATATACATAGCTTTATATGCTAAGTACATGTATAAAATATTCTTCCAATTTAACAAAATCTTTTCATTAATTACGTAAAAGACCCTCACAGCTATGTTCCATTTCAGTTATCTGTCACGAATGTCGCAAGTTAAACAGTCGTAAAGAACATCTGACATCGACACTAGGGAGTTTTATTTGTAAATCGTTAATAGAGAAGTACTTACAAGTACTCCTTTGTACTTCTTACATCATATATATATACCTAAAACAATCTCTAGCATTAACAATTCATGGTGGAATAGATTTCAATGTAGGGAGATTTTATTGCCATACCCATTAAAATATAATACGAATAAAAATTCCAGAAAATAAATCATAATCTAGATTATAGATCATATCTGTTATATTATAACATACTAATGTCACAATAGACACGTATTAATACATGTATGCTAGTCATATAACTCGTACAAATAAACTGTGGATAAGCCCTAAGTTAGTTAGTACATAGTAACACTGAGACAAAGGAATATAAATAAGGTATTAATTAGTTACAGACAGACTCATGGTACAAAACTCACGGTACTCAATTTCCATGACATTTCCTCTAACACCTGAGCCCATTGCAGGTGGTAGCTTTTGTCTTTTGTCTGTTTTCTGTCCCCTTCCAACAGAGATCTTCTCCATAAGTGCTTCTCTTTCTTCTTATCACGCCTCATTATAACACCATCGTCACGCCAAGTCCCATAAGGCATGTTCTTAATACACTTTTCCACCATTTTAATTTGCAAAGCGTTCGTCCATCACTCGTCTAATTAATAACTAACTGGTTGGTTAGAGGTTAATAGATTACATAATTGTTTGTAAACATAATACAATTTGAATAGATAGTGTGACAATCGTTTGAAGAAACAAAATGCGGTCATTTGGCGAGGTCGTTCGCTCTTCCGCCACATTGGACGATAAATCGGGGATATTGTTTATGTTAGGATTATGTACTTAAATATATGTAGGTATTATGTATGGTACTTAAATTTAAAATTGGAATTCTTTAAATGACTAACGCGTTACGAAGAAATTAAATTTATTTGTTACTATCAAAATTTATTTTGTAATTAACTTATATCGTTAAACTAAATTCTCGAATCATGTGATAAGTCTTTTTATCATTTAACAATGAAATCCATGCGTTCTTAAATATTTTTAACACGCTAACTAAGAAAGAAAACAATAATACAACATTAAAAATCGATATTTTCTCGCTGTACAATATCGATAGAACAATATACCAGAGAAAGAAAAGTATAAGAACATTATGTAATTCTATTATTAATTTAGAAATATAGAGGATATAGTTACAGAGCAAACAATTCGGTTTTGTAACAAGAATTGGTATTCCGTTGCGTACATATTGGTTGCGGTTATTTCGATAAACGCTGTTACGAGACGCGAATCTGTTAGAGCATTGCTATTTTGTAATACTAGTTAAGTTTCCTCTTTTAAGCATATAAAGAATTTGATACTAAATGTTGTAATTTACGAATACGTTTAAGAAGAACTTTCTTTGCATATATTCAGCATTTGAAATAGTTTTATTCAACTAATAATAAATTATTTCACCAGTTTACACTGGCTCTAAAATCGTTGATTTCTGGTTTCTATCAGATTATTAATTATTTAACTTAGGCGCATTGTTTTAAAATTATAACGTCAGAAAAAATAGGCGTAATCTATATCTATATAATTCAAAGGTGACTGACTGACATAGTGATCTATCAACGCACAGCCCAAACCACTGAACGGATCGGGCTGAAATTTGCAGTGCAGGTAGATGTTATGGCGTAGACATCCGCTAAGAAAGGAATTCCCGAAATTCCCCCGGGAACGCGAATTAGCGGGAAAATCCTTTTGAATGAAAAATCTAAACCGCTTAAGTTAGACGCTTGAAATTTGGCTTGTAGGAACCTTAGTGAACTTATTTATATGAAAGTCCACGCGGACGGAGTCGCGGGCAACAGCTAGTTTTAATATAATCTCTATTGACTTGACCTAAACAGCTTACAAAGTAGGCGACAATATGCCCAATAAATGTTGGGTACAAAGAAGCTGTTTAAGAACATACTTAGAAAAAGACTTGGAACGAAGCAAAGAGTTGCGATTTAGCGTAAAAGAGCGGACGAGCGTGGCGACAGATTAATTGCTTTGACCCGAATGTCTGTATATCCGGACAGAACTCGAGTCTCACATCACATTGCATTTTACGACTTGAACACATAATAAACTAACTTCGAACAACGATTGGTAATATTTGACGCTGCTTAGAACAAGGATTATGGGACATACTATTATTGCATTTGTACCTAACGTTGTTTACGTGGTTGCAATATTTTTTCTGAAATAAGACTGCTTTTGCTGTTACTCTAAGAGTAATTCAGTTAAAAAGATAAATATATAATATTTTACATATATTCTATGGCGACCGCTTGGTGCAGTGGAACACACGTGGTGCGGGCGGCTTCAGTGGGTTTTCTGGTATAATATGAATTTATTTACAAAAGAAAAGAATTTATATGGATTATTCTTTATCTAGTTTGCCGCATCCTAAGCTCTATTACAAAAATAAAACATAAAACAAGGGTCTCGAGCAACATTTCTTTCAAACCATAAAGGTTTTAACGAAATAAATAAAATTTAAGATCTTTATAGGAAATGCTCTATTTCATCTGTTATTATCTATGCACAAAAAGATTGATTCACATGATCTAGATTCGTTCATTTACATCGAACATATAATTAAGACGAATTACATAACACCGTGGGATGACACGCACGCGCACCATAGCAGTTTATACTGAACTATGACCTGTGATAATCATCTCTTTAAATATGATTCGTCGCTTCTGGTATAATATGTTACGAGAAATTAAGGAAGACTTGCCTCTTATGAAGCGTGGGTATTTCATAATCGATATTTGGTTGCTTGCATTGTTTTACTTCTTTTTTTTACATCATATTTTTGTAATATATTATAAAATTAGATATATTTATTAATAACGTTATTTAACAGTAGATTAAAATTAAAGTATTATTAAAATACAAAATTGTAGCTAATATAAAACTCGTAGTAAATTTTGAATCGATATTATGATTATAAAACCTGAATTCTAGACTAACAGATTACCTAACATTTAACATTACATTTGAAAATGTTAATTGCCTGCTATTTGTCTTAACATATTTATTTCTGTAAAGAAGGTACTAGAATCATACTAGTTCTTACTTACTTATACTTAATTGATTCGACCTCTCGAATGTTCGGTTTGTACTCGTATATACATATCTGGCATATACCTATTTCATGCGAAACCTATTGAATGTATTTGGAATGCGTGTAGATAAAACATCTGAGAGAGAGAGAACTCCTAAAATGATGATTTTCAGAAAAAGATCAATGGATTATTAAGTCATCTATCGATTAAAAGGAGTCATAGGCATATTCGCAGACTTCGGGTTTTACACATATGTATATTCCTTTCCTTTATATTCTAGTTTATCACGTTCCGTACCCGTAGAATACGCCGGTATTGTGAGACTCAGCTAGTAATATATGCACTAACACACAACATGTATAGGAGCTTATTAACAATCGCTGATATTCATATTCCTGGTGGGACATTGACGAATTACCTGACGTGGCAAGTCGTTAACCGATACTGGAAAGTCGTCGCGACAAAAAGTTGAGATCGGGCGACCCACATCCACCCCATGACTATAGTGGGTCATATGTAATGACCGGACCCCGTTACTTTAATTCGCTTTAATTTCCTCATTTATTTATTGTTAATGTAACCGTATTTGTATTGACAGGACTGGACAAAACAAATATATTTCAAAATCATAGCTCCAGAATGCTCTATAGAGTTCCCAGGAAGAAGAACTGGCTAGAAACTTGTACATATCATATCGTGGTATTTTTGCTTCGTACCAGGTATGACAATTGTCTTTTGGAAGTTTTATTGTTTGGTGTCATCGTATGTAGATTGTGGAGCAATGATTTAATGTCTGTTATTTTAGAATTTGCTTTTTCCAAAGGACGTCTATACAATAGCTGGCACCCTGATGTCATTGGCTGTTCACAACTCTAGTCAGATGTCAGTGCATATTCCAATAAGTAATCGTTAGAAACTTACAAACAGACCTCGAAATAAAGCAGTTTGTTGATATTAAATTCTAATTATAGAACATATTATTATAGTGTTAATATGACACCAATACTGTTAATTAAATTAATTATTAGTACAACGTAAATACAAATGATAAATAATGATGAGGAAAATTTTGAAGGTTCGAACATTGGTTTATCAACAAATTAATTTGTAATGTGATCTTGAAATATTGGCCGCAAATTTTTCAGAACAATTTAAAAGACGTGGAACTAAGTAAAACACTATAGAACGTTCTTGAACTACTCAAATCTATGCATAGCTAAGTAAAAAAAGAGTCGTACCTAACTAATTTCACCGATTAAATCCTTTAATATATGTACGATATGAATTATTATTGCATGTGTTCGCCAACCTTTGCGGTACATTGTACGTTGTTTCGGAAACTTGCAAAGCTACTTTTTTATCATTGGTCAACTTGTTCTACTATAACACGACAAATTTAAAGGGACAGTTTTACATTTGTCTCATCATTACTACTAAGCTTCTATTAGCATGGCTGGTTTATGTAAAAACGCATGTGACAGCTATAACTTTGACAAATGCGCGCTTTCTCTGATCTCTCGGAATTAGCAACACAAAACATTTTGTCCGCGCGTGACGTCACTAGCATTGTACTTTCCTCCATTACCATTTGCAGCGAAACATCAGCGTTTATTGTTTAAAAGTGACAATAGTGAAGCTTATGCTTTTCTATTGATACGTTTTTGTATGGTTGGTGGAAGCGTAGGACACTATATTCCCGTTTTCTTTCTCCTTTTATTCCTTTCTTTGTCTTAAGTCTTTATCTAACTTCTTTTGATTATTAATAGATGGAGCAGGACCGAGGACTTTCGCTGAGCTTCGTATCTCAATCTTTCCCTGAATAAATAAATCTTAATATGTATTATGATGAGGTTAATAACATACGCAATGGGAGGTAGCACTAATGTCATCTTAACTGCACACTGGTATAACACTACTGGCTAGTGTTAATTAAACCTAACATTATTCACCGTTACTAGTAAGACTAACCTGACATTTTACTTGAACAGCTTAATGAATGACGCAACATTTTTGTTGGCAAAACTATAATTTCATTAAAAAAAATTAACATATTTGTTGATGACAATACGTAAAGCCGAATTAGGTGGTACTCTTTAAATTCTCGGCGGTATCAACGTCATGTGATGTTCGTCAGAAATTATATAGTATTGTTGTGTTTCTCTGGGAACATGCAATGCAGACCAATTCTGTCTATTCCTCTTTTATCTCATTTTGGAATACTTGTGATTATTTCTTTCCACCCACGAATGCGTTCCTAACAATGCAAATATTTACAGACATAGAATCAGATAACAACAGACAATCTTTCCTTTTTTTAGTTGGGAAATCCTCCTAGAATATCCATGGACCACGGGGAAAGCATGGCTTCTAGGACTTGTACCGGCCAAATCCTCACTGTATTCCGTCCTACAGCGGCGAGTGATGGACCTGGGTACCTAGACTATTCCACGACATCAATCTTCCTATTCAATTGACCGCTACTGAAAAAAAAAAACCAACAACCTAATTCTCTACAGTCTACACTAACAGGTTTTACCAGACATGGACAAAAACTCGACTACGCTACAGTAATCATTCACAAATTTAATCTGCATAATTGTATACATGTGCATAGGTATATTGTTTCCGTATTTTTTGTCAAGCTTATATAACAGTTGCATTGTTTTTCCTTAAATAGATGGCTTTAATATAGATGGTTTTCTCACAAGATGTTTGTTTAATGGTAGACGGTACACGGTACATCACGTGGGAGCCACGGCTAGACTGTTAGGTATTGTCAGCGTCGGAGAAATTGTTCTTTAGTAATCATTGATTGCTTAATTAACAGTTAGAAACGCGTGGATTGATTGGCGATGCTCAGCTTAGAGTTGTGTAAGACGCTATTAGCAATTTTGAAGAAAAACTGCATTTCAAAAGTCGTCTTTGGAAACGCTATTTAAATCTATTATTTATGTTTTAGGTATCAATATCGAGTGTTTTTAAATTTAAATAATAATTAAAATAAAGTACATTCAATTTGTTCTACTATTTTTATGTTTCACCAATTTTCGAAACTCATATCTACTAATAATTTAAACTAATATCTTATAAAATTTCTAAATAGCAACATCGCATAAGGCTAATGCACTTTTGAACCCATACGAGTGACTCATCAAAAATATAGTGAATCATTTAACAGGCGACACTTATGATATTGACCTTGTATAAATACGGTACAGGAAGAGGGGTTACATATCAGTGTATGAAAATATCGTAAAAACTCTCAATAAAAAGATTCATGACGATATGCCTTGCGTGTTTTTGATTATAAAACCTTTTTAAGTCAGGTCCGTTCAAAAATTTAAAACAATATGCAAATTATTTGATAGTTTTTAATAACGCATCAATGTCTGTTACATAATTTTAAGACTATTTAATTCTATGTAGCAAATAAAGTGACCAAAGGACTTAAATACATCCAGTAAATAAGTAATTAATTATGTAAACAAACTGCATTATACTTAGTAGTTCAAATCTAGGCGAATACACCAAGGAGGTCTACATATCTCCATACAAGGCTATGGGCGGCATTCTACGTTTCAAGAGAATCAGAACACTTGAGGTGACCCGTTCTTTATACTTTGATTGTATGTGTGAGTTAAAACTAATATATTGTATCTTTAAGTTAACGGTTTCGGCTTTTCATGGACATTTATTGACGCAGACTTTACTTTTTATTTATAGTACGCGTCACGAATCTTTAGCGCTGAACGAAACCTGCGCAGAAGTCAAAAATAAGGTATCGAGGTAACGGCGCGGCGCGCGGGGCGCGTGATCGTCGGATGCGCGAGCGTTGATTGGTTCCCCAGTCGTGATGTCTTTCTCGCACCAATACGTCAATTAATAGCGCGATTCTACCGATGCGCAGCTATTCTCATCCAGCGCTAAACATAAATGACGCGTACTATAACTACTGGTATAGAAGCTAGAAGGATGTATAATACCTTCGTAGTACGCACTAAATACTTGAAGATGTACCGGTATAGTTTAGTATGTCTCAAGTTTTCAGCATGAATAGGTAATCTTGGTCCAGAAGATTTATACTCAAAATGAATGGCTTTAAATGATCCAGATTTTTTTGGTTTTTGAATAGACTACTTATTAGGGATATTAAAGTTATTTCGGATATACATAAAACAATTTATGTATTGCTAATAAACAAATAACTTACTTTTTCCTAATAGATTTTGTAAACATTTAACTTTACAGAAATATTAACGGCTGATGCATACCGGCCGTACATTTAATTGCCCCAATTTAAATCTAATTTGATAGAATTAACTTCAAAACTGACCGACATGCCTCATTATTGGATTCCTAAACGTTTCTAATTTACGAGACCTTAAATACTTTCAAGTTATGATTCTTAAGAACATTGTAATTAAATTGAAGACCTCAGAATCCTTTATAATGGCCAGCTATAGTTATATATTCGTTCGTTACACTTTCTATATAATCTTCCTACCAATATAAATGTGAAAGTTTATGAATGTGTGTATGTTTGTTATTCTTTTCCGCAACAACGGCTGGACTGATTCAGTTGAAATTTTGTATGTATAAGTCGCGTCACGAATGTTTAGCGCTGGACGAGAATAGCTGCGCATCGGTAGAATCGCGCTCGTAATCGACGTATTAGTGCGAGAAAGACAACACGACTGGGGAACCAATCAACGCTCGCGCACCCGACGATCACGCGCCCCGCGCGCTGTGCCGTCCCCTCGATACCTTATTTTTTAATTCTGCGCAGGTTTCGTTCAGCGCTAAAGATTCGTGACGCTACTTATAGATAGGTGATATCCTGGATTAATAATAATTCAAAGTATGTACCGATATCATTATGAGACTAAATGTATGTAATTAGCATTTACGGCCCATTTAGACGATACCATTTTATTCTTGTAAGTACAACACATTAGTAAAGGTCAAAGCTTGCTAAAATCTTTTCTACATGCGGATATGATCAATATATTAATGCACTGTCTTGAACCAAAAAATAGTGTTGCAAAAACCTTAGATAATAGATGATAGGATAATGCAAGCTCATTGCGATAGGTACTCGATAGGAAGCTACGTAGTACGTACTAGTAATCCTGTTAAGTGCCTAAGGGCCAACGACCTGGCGCAGACAAGAACTTAATGACGTGACATGTGAAACCATAGTACCTTCATTAGAAAAGTATTATGAGCCTGAGTACTTTCTTTGATATGACTTAACTGCAAATTGCTGTTTTGTATTTAAATCGCAAGCAATTTTCGCTAGTACATCATCAGATAGTGTATAATAAAGTCGCTTTCGTTGTCTGTCCCTATGTATGATTAGATCTTTAAAACTACGCAACGGATTTTGATGCAGTTTTCCTTAATAGATAGAGTGATTCAAGAGAAAGGTATATATAAGGCTATATTATGTAGTGAAGTAGCATACCTAATGCTAAAACTTGTACATAGATAACTTTATATAAATTACAGTTGACACTTAAACTACTACGTTTCGAAATATAAGTAAGTGCTATTTTCCTAATAATTAATTTTCAACCACATGGCGAACGAAACGTCAAATTCTAAATGTTACATAACGCTAAATGAATAATTAATAATTCGTATAATAAATGGAAAAGGTTAAAACAGTTTAACCCAAAAACCTCGAGAGAGAGAGTTCAGAGCAAAATAATGATTATATAATTTTGTTTAATAGTCTAGCATGCGGTTAGACGCGTGTGGTGAGACTATTATTATATTTGATATTTGTGGACTGTTCTTGAACTTAGTTTGCTTAATAATAACATTTCTTAAATGTCAGTCGTAGCAATGTTTGTTTGGAAATATGTCTTCATACCTAAACCATATTTGGAAAGAGCGAATGCCGATAGCCCATCCAATATTTACAAATTGCATCAGATAGAATACCAAATATTTATAATTTAGGAATTAATTCAACTTTAATTTTGAGAATATCATTCACCTACCTTTAAAAGAAGAAAAAGAATAAAACATATCTTCACTCAAATTAATTGTATAATAAATGCTAAAGTTTCTGAATGAAATGAAACGTACACATTTATGGTTACTTTAATTCCGTAATATTTCTTATTAAATTTTACTTCACTAACGGCCAAATACTCATACGCAAATAACATTTAAGCACGCCTTAAGTCTCGTAATTTTGACAGAATTGTATGGCGAACTGGCAAATCGGACCGGTTTAAGTTGTACCTAAATTTAAGTTGCGTTTCAGTATTCCGCCATTAGCTTTTAAAATATAAAGCTAAATGCAAACTACTTTATTAAGTACTTTAGCTAGCCTAGCCTTATCATTACCTATACTGTGTACAACAGAAAACGAATTCTAAGTCTATTTGCTAGCAAACGCTCGACTCAAAAGCACGTATGAACGTAAAAATCTCATAATACCAGTAGTTAGCACGTCGTAAGTAAACACGGAGCGCTAACGAGCCAATTGTTAGACATACAGACACACAGGCATACAGTAGAGATGTAGGTAGGTATTGAAGTTCGCGCCTCCGGCTGATAAACACCATTGTTCGTTGTGTGCATTTGTAATTCGGCTGCGTTATATCATTTGTGACCGTGAACTAGCTGAGAAATATGTTTGTTTTGTTCAGTTGACCGCGATCTTACTAGTTTGAAGGTGCAGTCCAAGAAGTTTTAATCACCATTTTTATAACAAAGAAATTTACAAAATAAAACACAATAATTAATTTTGAGTGTTAAGGACAAGCTTATTACTTAAAAGCTATTTCTTATAAAGAGAGTGAAAAATTAATTATTAATAGCTTTCAATAGCTTCTCTACATTAAAGTGTCTCACAAAACCGAGAAGACATTGTAAGCCAGTAGTAACAAAATTCAACGAGCAAAGCTATAATAGTCAAAATATTTAATTAATTATTTATGCCATTGTAGCCTCAAATGAGAATTATCAACTGAATTCATAATCTCTCGTAACGTGACGTCACATTCTGTTTACGTAGAGTTCATTAGCGTTACGTAACAAAAAATAAAACCATTTCCAGTGCAAAAACTGCATAAATCATTTAATATTCCGTTGATGGACGGAATTATAATTTATCTTTTTACCTTGAATTTCGTATTTACCGGCCTTTCTGAAACAGTTTTTGAATGTTAGCTCGAGCTACTTCCGCGCCGCGATGTAAATATAAGAAAGAGGAAATAGAGATACTATCTTCGTACAAACAGACTTAATTACACAAAAATTTAAATAATACTTGCAAGTACGTGGAACGAACTGTTTTGTTAGCACAGACCTCATTAAGCTCTCTTGAGCTGTTAAAAATGAACAATATGCAAAGGTATGCGGCCTAAAATACATTTTTATTCGCTAGAACAAAGATGGAGGTAAAAAACGTCCAAAGTTTCACTTTCCACAAGTATTGTCAAAGTACTATTGTGGCACGGAACAAAGGATTTTTCGAGCTATAGCCGTGCTATCAGAGTTTTGAATACACAGCGCTATTTTAAATGTGCCACGTTTTATTCACAATAATGGAACATATTGATAAAAATATGCAGGACGTTCGCTTGTATATATCAAAATAAAATTGCTGTTGTTAGTTTGCAAATAATGCATGTTTTAGCATGGAAAAAATAAAATAAAAATATATCTAGTTAATTACTCAGGATTAGTAATAAGAATATTAATCAAGAGTAACGTTTACTTTAAACCGAATAAATAACAATTATATACGACCTACTTTACATCTTATATCAGCATCTTAAATAAAAGTAACTAACATATAAAATGATGAAGATACTTTCGAATAGTTAACGAACTTAAAATCAAAATATTGTTACAATAATGGTTCCTACAAGTTAATGACCTTATTAACATGTTACATTATGAGGATTCAAAAGTGTGACAATAATATGTAGCCTAGTTGAATCGACTTTGACTATTCGACTTTGTAACCTGCAAACATCGTAAAATAAAGATAAATAATTACGTATTGTTTTTGTGTAACCGAGTGGACTTGTATCTGTGACGAGTAAATATTTAAGAACGACATAAAATATTTAAGCAAGAACACTCACAGCTCAATTTGGTAAGACGGGTTACTGATTATGGTTATATTTAAAATATATACAATTTTCAAGGCGAAACTATGAACTCAGATTTTTGTCTCGCGACTATTTATATCGTATAAGCCTTGATTATATGAAATAACTAGTCTTGCGGCGCGGTTTCCCACGTGTATTTAAGTGATTGTTTAGAGAAGTTGTAGGAGCCTTATTAACAAGAATCTGTTTTTTTTTTCATACTAATAGAGACGTTCAAACAAATCATCATATAAATACATATTATTTCCTAATTAAGAAAAAAGCGCTCTTAATTCTTTAATAAAACTTTCATGTTTGATTAAAAGATTATTATCAATTCCTTTGTTCCGAAAAAACTATAAGATACCGCCAACGCAATGCACTGATGGAAAATAAATAAGAAAAGCTAGGCTTAGATATTCTTGTAAATAATATAATATTTAGATAAGTCTTTGAGAAGCTTCGAGTAGTTCTAGTAGAATGTATGAGTTATTTAATTAATCGTACAGAGGTGAGCTTGCATGCTGAATGTAACGGTTGCTCCAATAAGACGCCATATCTAGAGGTATTGCACGCGCTATTTTGACGTGTAATTTAATGTTTATTTGATTTGGTTAGGTTCTTATTTTTATTATATTGGATTAGTTTTTAGATGGTTGTCTTTATTTAGCGGTACTATTATGTTTTTTAATATTCTTACTGATATGTATTATAAAGAAGACACTGTGAGTGTGTCTTGAGATTTATTCTTGAATACAAAAATGGTTATTTGGATACGTTTTGTATTTAGGACGATAATATTCTGAATTAATGCATCGAAATAAAAAAATATATGTATCGAATTGTATACCGGGGACAGGAATAGTAAACGTATTTTGCCCGAGTTTAATAATTTATAATCAAAAATACAATTTACATCTTAAAAATGGCGACACGACAAAAATAGAGAGAAAGTCTAAAAAAAGTTATATTATCATTTGCACATTTAAATAAACGCCATTAAATATATATGCATACGTAAGTGTTATGATTATAAAACCTCTCTACTTTCTATGATATGTGTTCCATTACAGACACTCGGGTTTATGGTAAAAAGAACGCAGTTTCTTTGAACATTATAAAATGTTAAAAAGAAAAATTATTCGCGAATGCTCCAAGTACATAATGGGGTTTTTGGGCCGTACAGTAGAAAGGGTAATGCTTTGCCAAAATATTTAACTTAAACCCTGTTTGTAGTAGTATATTTTATTCGGAACAAAAAACATTGAAGAATTTTTTTACGTCATTCCGTAAACTGCAAATTTTTTTTTAGGTATATGTTTGTTTTAAAATCCATACTTATTTCATGAAGCTCTACTTTATCATTTCCAAATTCTAATCTTTGAATTTGATGTCGATTGTCATATCAACGTCTTTAAGGTCTTTGGACGTTTTAGTACAAGTTAAATATTTGTTTAAACTGCGATAAAACGTAAGCGCGTTATCAACTGAAAAACGCAGAGGAAGTTTTAAGTCATTCCACCAAAATTATCGCGTATGCTATAAGCCTGACATACATTTAGTCGTTTGTATGAAATCTGGATGTTTTTTAGAATTAATTATCAGTACCTTATCGCTACAAACGCAAACGTAGTTTGGGTTGCAGTAGGCGCAGTCACATTCAGGGCATTCGCTCCAGAATATTTCCCCGTTGCAGCCCAACCGGCCGCCGGTCTCCACCTCGACCCACGTCGACCGCTTCATCAGGACGAAGTGACCCACTTATTATGAACACAGTTAATCCAAAAAACATAACACTCTCGACCACTAAACACTTTTAGCCCTGTCTTTATCGAACAAAGCTTTGAAAGCTTCGACTTAAAGCACTGGCGCTCGAAAAGTACTAGGCTCGTAGGAGTTGCGTGAAGGTCGTGCGAGCGTGGCGGCAGGACCGCCACTCAACGGCTCATCGGACAGACTGTTTGCTCCGCACAGCGCGAGAGCGTTGACGCTCGTATGCGGCTTGCGGACCCGCTCACGCTTCGAGCAAGTAGGAAATCCTCAGCCTAGCATCATTAAGGCGAGAATGTATATAAATCCGCAATAATTAGTACTTAGGTACGAGAAGAAATGTACTTGAAGTGGTTACAGTTGGAACGACAAGAACGTTAGCACAAAAACGCAGTTACAATACCAATTCCGTTACGAAAATAATGTATAGTTTTTTCGTACGATCGATCGATTAACTTTAAAACAACACTTCCTGATACGCGAAACTAATTAAAGTATTGACATTTAATTCGCGTCACTTATCGTTTAAACCCGCCAATGACCATAGCGAATAAATTATGTAATCTATAATTAATTTGAGTGCGAATAGCAACCGTTGAGCGGTTAAACTGTAACTGATAGTATTGCATGCGAGCCGCAGGCGCTGACGTATGGGTATACAATGCGAAATACTCGTAATGCTTTGTTGACAAATATCCGTGACAAGCCCGCATACTTGTGTTACTACGAACGCTCAACGTGGGAGCGAACGACCTGCTAATGATCAGATATTATTTAAGAACTGAACTGCAAACTCAATTAAGGCCAGTTGTATTTCTGGCAACACATTCACTAGCGTCTCGATACGTATTTAACAATACTATAAAGGAATATTTACAATTATATTCAATTTTTTATTATTAGATGAATTAGTTATTTAAACCGCTAAATCTAACAAAAAACGTTTGTATAAGAACCATATAAATCGTTTCTACATGTTTAGATTCCTTTTAAAGATTCCTTTTTTCAATAAAAATGATTTATCGCTTTGCTTATTAACAACGTCTTATAAAGAAGACTATAAAGATACACTTTCAGATTTATTTTGGCCAAGTAATAAACGTTGATCCACATTCGTCATCTACCGGTATAACTGTGTCCAGTAAAAACATAATAAAACGTTTCAAATTTAACCTATATTTCCTCTTTCTTTCCCAACCTCCTTTATACCTTTGTGTATTCCCTTCTGTGACTCCCTTTTCCCTTTTACAAACCAACAACGTAATACCAGTTTACAATAGCCAAATGTAATCTCTAAAGGATTCAAATAATGTTTAAATTTCACAGAAAAATGGTGCGAATACAAATGATACAGTTTTCTTCCGCAATTCACAAATAAGCGATGCGCGGTTGATTTTTAAACGTATGCATAATTCAGGACACGTCAATGTTTTCACATACTTGATAAATGTAAATAGCGGGGAGGCGGACAGCTTCCAGTATGATAAATAAATAATATGCTTCGAACTACAAACAACACTTCTAGTCTACGCTTTGCTTTGAATATAATATAATATCGTTAGCAATGGCACATTTTTACAATTAATATAAAACAGGCTTTCGTCAATCACACAGAATTGAGTACTATTTTATAACGTAGTAGGTAGGTAGTTGGAGCCTTTATAACTAATCAAACAAATAGTTCCTCTTTCAGAAGTTCGGAATAAAACTATTAAAACTGTTACTCTATGCTTTCGATTTAAAAAGGATTAGTTTTTTAATTGTGTGTGTGTAACCTATAAAAAGATACAAAACTGTGTAAGTTCCATCACATAGGTACTTCATACAAAAAATTGGCTCAATAATAAAATTGATGACATTTTAAAAGATATTCTTTCGAAAATACAACAAAATTACAAAGTTTCCAAAACACACAATTATGAAATTTTCAATCAAAACTGCTATTAGTATTATTACATAAATTGAATAAATCTTCTTTCTCAACTAAATTAAGTTACAAATGTAGCTTCGAAACTGGTATAACACTTTCATTTCTAAATAAAACAGAGAAATCACACAGAGTAGGACAATTCCGTGATTCGACGCTAGCCGACAGAATTGTGTCCAAAGCTTGAATTTATTGACTTGAGTTTACATTACCCTAGCCTCGCCCCGCATTTTGACCCGTATTATTTTCGTTCACGTATGAAAACCGGGATGTTTAATATCCTATGTAATAGTTAGGTTCTAATGCAGAACTTTAGCAACTTCCATTAAGTAGTTTTTACATGTAAAACACATACGCGGTTTAGAAACCGACTTTTTAATATTCTATTAATTCCCTTCCCTTATTAAAGATCAATATATTTTAAAGCTTTCAAATCGAGAATCAAGGATCGAGGATAAGATCTTTAGAAGGCATTCTAGTTTCGATAAAACTAACTTTTAAATAACTAATAATCCGAATTATACAATATCTATAAATCAACAAATATATTTTAACTTTCAACAATCATTTACGTAGAAGTTATGTTTCGTCAAAACATAACTGATCGTTATATTAATATATGTATATGTATTATTTAAGTAAGTAAGTGACCCACAATATTGCTACTATAGGAAATTTCATATTTAACATCGAAATATGTAGTTTAATCAGCCTTTAATATTAAAGACTACGGGTGTGCAAAACAGAGAGGAATGACGTCATTCCTTAGACTAATAATTATGTTTAATAAAGCGAACACAAAGGCTAAAGGACTGTGATTTATGGTGCAAAGGCCTAAATGCTTTTACTGTCCTCGGCTTAGCCTAACTTAGCCAACTTACGTAGACACTAGACACCTAGATGTAATTGCTATATTACACATTACTTACATACCTCATACATAGTCGCTTTCCCGTCTATATATGTAGTGACGTTATATATTTATTCTATACTAACTGTATTCCGGAGTAACCCTTGTAAAATTCAATTTCGTTTGCAGTGACTTCGATTTTGTTTATGACTATTTTACAGGTATAAATGAAGATGATAAATTATTTATTCATACAAGAAAATTAACCAATCTAATATTGCTTTCTATAGATAATGTTTAAATGCGGCTCAATAGAATCATATACTATATCCCCACTACATAAGCACGAACATTAGAACTATTTTAACAGAAATATGGGCCACACTTCTCTTCTAATACTAAAAATAGCAGATCTATCAAAACGTGCCAAAATAAAAAGATATCCCTTTATTGAATAAAGCTCATTACGAGAAACATGCAAATAATGATTTTAAATATTTATATACAACTGTACCAATTAAATTTAATGCTATTTTGACGCGATTGCTACCAAATATAGTATGAAGACATTTGTAACGATTGCTTATTTAAAAATCTAAACTATAATTGAATCGGACTTAATATGCATTGTGGATTTAGGTCAGCGGCTTTGATTGACGGCAGATGTACTTTGAAAAGAATTTACTTTCTGACACATCATAGTGACACAGCATTATCCAATATCTTTATTGCGAGTCATACGTTGAATTGCCATTGAACTTCAAATTTAAAATAAACATATATACTAGATATAACAAATAGAGCTTGTATGTCTCAATAGAAACGATATTTAAATGCAATGTTAAGAATGTAAAAGCCCTTTTTTACGTGAAATCTTAAACAAAACGTTAAATCTATGTTAGTATGTTATCTTTATAAATAAAATCACACAGATATTTTTTCGTTCGAACGCCTTTTTCTGTGTAGGGCTTCTCTTTATATTAATGCACTTCGAAGCGACAGAAACCAAAACGCGGCTATTTCATTTAGAAAACAGAAAAATACATATTATCAATTAGACGATTCTTTATCCAACGTTTTTAAATAAGTTCAATACAAAAACACATTAGTACTTTCGTTTTTTATTAATTAAAAAATCACATCCAATTTATACAGTTAGTAACGGTTGTTAATCTTTATAAAAGGCAGCCGTTTTCTAAAATATCGTAAGTTAAATTTGGTTTAGTTACATCTTCGGCGATTTAGTACACGTATTAACCATGTTTTAATATTTTTTTTCTTTTCAACATGATGCTGGAAGTAATTTTATTGATAATATAATTTTAGAATTCCAATCGGATAACAAAATTTATAAGCCAGTATAAGTCTGTTTTTTTAAGTGTTGCTTTCGAAATTGTTTTGCATAAATATTAAGAAATAATAATAATAAGATAATTGTACTTGAAGCCGCAAATCTCTTTAATATGGCAGATAAAGTTGTTAAGATGTTATATGTGTGGGAGGGAATCGAGTTACTGGTACAGTCACGTTAGGTCAGAGTTTCTTATAGTGCGGACTACTATATGTAAAAAAATAATTTTTAACAAAATATAAAGCGGCTTCAAATTAGACTACTAATCCCACAGATTAATACGCATTTAGTATATAGAAATCTTTTAATAGTTATTTTATAATTTTGAAGACAGTACCAAGCAAATGCTACAATCTATAAAATATCGATTTAACCAAACAAACACTTATTGTTTTACTTGGCTTGAAAAGATGTTTGTGTTTATTTTTTTTAAATAATAAATCATTAATCTGTTCATTTTTGCTATAGATGAAACAACTCTTAGTAGTAAAAGCATAATTGTAATAATGTTTATCAAAGTTTAAGATGCCCTGCGTTAGTTCGATCCAAGTTTGGCGCATAATGGTCAAAGTTATCGACATACGCGGCCAATGCTGTGCCTACAGCAAATGTTGTTCCCCTACGCTTTTCCTAATTCAGATTCTGACCGTGAGATATTAAAAGTCAAGTTAGTCAAGACAACTTGACGAAACATTTTGGAAAGTACATGTTTCAAATTGCAGGCCACAATTTTTTTTATTTCATTCTGGAACGTAGCGGACTAAAAATTCTTATAAAATTTGGTAACATGCTAATAGTTATGTTTATTAGATTTGTATATTGTTAAAAAAGTATCAAAATTAGTAGCTTCCCTGTTTTGTCTGACCGTAGCGATGCGAGTTAAGCTCTTTAAACATATTTTGAGAGATCGAGAGATGAAAATAAAGGTTTTAATATGTACATGTTATATTACTACCACATATATTCATGCGAAGTCGGGACGTCCTAGAGACCCTGGTAAATCATACATTTTCATATGAAAATATAGTGATCTTAATTATTACAAGGCAAGAACAACATTCCAGACGATAAACAAAGGTAATAACAATATAAATAGTACCTTGTAGTCAAATGTCGAAGGTGGACTACTGACTTCGTAGCACAATTTGCATACACGCTGTCACAAAACTATATCAAGTAATATTGGTACACATTACACAATTAAAAAGGAAGTAATTTAAACAGCTATTATTTGTATTTTTTTTTATTTTTTTTTAATTAAGACTTTTATACCTTATATCTTTAATGTTATTTTTATTTAATTATGTTGTATATATATTTTTTCATCTGGCTGTGTTTTGTAGAACTTCACACAACATCGTATTTAAAAACGTAAAAATTGGCTGAAAAGCACCTTTGTTAGAAATTATGAATTTTAATAGATTTTTATTTATAATTTCAATGAGCATATATTTAATAATCGTTATGTTTAGTTAGATGTATTACTATGACAATACATTGACTAAGAAACATTTTAGAACTATCTTTTCTGATACGAATCTGATATACATAACTGAATTTCCTGTTTCGTGCTCCAAAGTCTGTGAACACAAATAAACCATCAAATTACCATATCCGATGAAAGTGTTCGAGACGAGTTTCGGCTGTATAATATCACATAAGATTATGACTTGAAGAACAACAATTTTGCTTTCGTTCAACCTTCTAAGAGAGACCTTAGGTAACCGACGGATGCGGTATGTAGATA